>LAPY01000764.1:48065-64271 GCA_000970635.1 Eragrostis tef
GTCCGCCGGCGTGGTGGTCGCGTGCAGGCCATGTTTCGGGGCGTGCAGGCGGTGGATTTGGGCGAAAGTTTGGGATTTTCGCTGAGCTTAGGTTGGGGATTGAAGGTTGGCCGTTGGGCGGTGCCGATTTGGTGCTTGATTGGCGGTAATCTGGTGACAAAAGCGCGATTTTTCTCCCCGTCACTTGGACATCGACATGGTGCATCGGGTGACGGGGATGCTTCCCCTTTCTTTTCCCTGCCGATTGACGCATTGGATTCCGCGGCTAAAGGGCGTGGTGGTGGCCTGCTGGTGAAGATGCCGGGCTGCCTTTGATGGCGATGAGGATCCAGCTGGGCTGATTCTTCCCGTCCTTTTTACATGGATTGGTCACCGTCTTCTGTAGCGCTCGCTTTTTTGGTTGTTCTTCTAGGGACATTGATAGATGACTAGATGGAACGATTGCTACATAGATTCTGATGTGTGCTTCTGCGCTTTTGTTCGTTATATTGATTGATCATTGTAACTGTGTTTGTGCATGTGGAGATTGGAAGGAGCTCTGCGGGCTGGGACGCTGACCCGAGTTTTATGGGGAGAGGATGCCAGAGCTGCGAAGCAGTACTCGCCAAGCACGCCTGAGGTCTAAGAAGCTTGACGACCCACAGCCAGCAGAGCCGTCTACGAAACCGGCTTTGCCTGCTCCACAGAGAGCAGGAAAGCGTGCTCCTACTCGTGCTGCCAGGGGCAGAAAGGGTGCTGCTGGGAGAAGGGTGCCACCGGCATCAAAGCCTAAAAGAAAAGGGGTTGATATTATCGACTTAGAGGCTGAACCGGTTTGCGAAGACCCCCCTAAAGCTGTAGCTGGAAAGGCAGTTGCTTGTGAGGTGGGTGCTAAAGGCCCAAGAATGGATGGCGAAAGTGCAGAGAAGCTTGTTGGGGTTGAAGATGAATCAACAACTGCACCTGTCCCTGAGAGGGTATTACTTCTCTTTAAAATTTGCTCTCTGCCACTTGCCATATTCCCTAGTTTTCTATCAGTTTGTTGCTCACATAATTACATAAATGCACTGTATATAGCTTCAACTCATCAGAATTGTCCCGATTTTTCAATATTCGCTCCTCATGCATGCGGCCGATGAATCAAAGTCAAATGAAGCTATGTTTAATACACAAAAGAGATGAAAAGGCATGTCGATTAGCATTGGATGAAGCCATTTCATGTGGATTTCATTTATCAATGTAGGCTTTGGAGCAGCATGCAGTTGCTATGAAACCTAACTACTTATAGGCACCATTCTGAATTCTGTAAAATATACCTATCATGGCTCATTCATCAATTAGTTATCACATCCGGTAGCTCTAAAATTTGTAATTGTTATTGAACAGCGCCATGGCCAACCAATCCTCCATCCGCTCTAATTAGATGCTATTGGGAGTAGATTGCCTTGCATAAAATGGTATAGTGTTCCAAAAGATGAACCCAATTAAAACCCAAGAAAGGCTAAACAACTTGCCTACTAAAACATGTTCACTATTTCTGGTCCAACCCAGCCTACATGCCCGAATTCTGTACATGTGGAAGTTAGAGGCACTGTAGAAAACATCAAGGTTGTTGATACAACAGCATAGACCTGTGAATAGGCAAATCTGACGGGTTATGAGCTGGTAAGAGGCTAATACAGTTGATATACTTACTAATCCTCATAGCTTGCCGCGAAGTGAAAAGAATGTTTACTTATAGCATTGCGATTCATCGCCAGGAAGTAGATAGAACTATGAATATGAGTCCTGTTTCTTCGCGACTAGGATCTCCTAAGACTATCATTGCTGCAGGTTCAAGTTGGTAATTCTCCAGAATACATCACTGAAAGAAAATTAGGTAAGGGTGGTTTTGGTCAGGTGTATGTTGGTAGAAGGGTATCTGGTGGAACTTCTCGTGTTGGTCCTGATGCCTATGAGGTTTGTCACTTTCTCACACTATCTAATTATTCGATTCAAAATTTTCTTGCATAATTTAATATATGGATAAACATTTTATAGGTGGCATTGAAGTTTGAACATCGAAACAGTAAAGGATGCAATTATGGCCCCCCGTACGAGTGGCAAGTTTATCAGTATGTATTTTATACCATCATCTTTCTTTTGTACTGGGCTTCTTATCATTATCTTGAATTTGTTTTGACTATTGGCATTGTTACTAGCAATCTCAATGGTTGCTATGGCATACCTTCGGTCCACTACAAGGGTCGTCAGGGCGACTACTACATTCTTGTGAGTTCACTTAGGTTAATCCCTCTAGACTGCTTTGCAGTTAAACATAATTTAACAATATCGTTTATTTTATTTATTCAGGTAATGGATATGCTTGGCCCCAGTCTTTGGGATGTTTGGAATTCACTGGGGCAAACGTAAGTGTCTTGCAGTTGTATTGATATAATCGTAGCATTTACTTCCATACTAAATGATTCAACATCTTTCATAGGATGGCTCCGCATATGGCCGCCTGCATTGCTGTAGAGGCTATATCAATTCTTGAGAAGCTCCATTCAAAAGGGTGACCAGAAATTATCTTCCTTCAACTGAATGCCCTTAGATATATGACCGTCCATTACTCCATTTGTGTTTAACATTCTCTCTTTGTGCCAGATTTGTGCACGGTGATGTGAAACCTGAGAATTTCCTTCTTGGTCAGCCTGGATCACCTGACGATAAGAAGCTTTACCTTATAGATCTTGGCTTAGGTAAACATTAATCAAACACTTATTATCCGAAGATTCCGAACATTTAGTACTCCATGTCGCTGTAGATTTTATCACATATTTGTTCACTGTTATTTTCCCACTTACCTTATTCAATGTTGATATTGTGATGCTCCTATTGCACAGCATCCAAGTGGAGGGAGTCATCTGGTCTACATGTTGATTATGATCAAAGGCCAGATATCTTTAGGTTGGTTGCATTTCCTCTGTAGCTGTATCTTTTGTCATATGGGTCCTAATTAGTTATTACTCATCTTCTTCTTGTTTCTTTTTGCAGGGGAACGATTAGGTATGCAAGTGTCCATGCCCATTTGGGGCGCACAGGTAGTAGGAGGGATGATTTAGAGTCGCTGGCATATACCCTTATTTTCCTTATTAGAGGAAGATTACCGTGGCAAGGCTACCAGGTAGGTTCCAAGATACCTGTTGAGTGAACATCATGGTTTTCATCAGTTGCTTACTGCAGCCTATGCCAATGTTTGCAGGGAGATACTAAGAGTTTCCTTGTTTGCAAGAAGAAAATGGCGACTTCTCCAGAGATACTCTGTTGTTTTTGTCCAGCTCCCTTCAAACAGTTTCTTGAGACTGTTACAAATATGAAATTTGATGAAGAGCCAAATTATGCCAAACTTATTTCTCTTTTTGATAGTTTGATTGAAGGACCTGTCTCAAGACCCATCAGAATTGACGGGGCTCTTAAGGTACGAGCTGATTATTCCCTACTTTCATAGTGTCACTTTTGCCCTTATGTATCTTATCAGATATCAGAATTCTTAATCTCTTCCCTAAATTATAGGTTGGGCAGAAACGTGGAAGATTGCTTGTAAATCTGGATGAAGATGAGCAACCCAAAAAGAAAGTTAGATTAGGGAGCCCGGCAGCTCAATGGATTTCGGTTTACAATGCAAGGCGGCCTATGAAACAGAGGTAATTACATTATTATCTCTATCTGAATAGATGATGCACAGTGTGTTCAATTGCCAGTACTAGTTTGGTCATACTTATTCCATTTGCTGCTAAAACTGGAAGTATCTCAATATGATCTTTTTTGAGTGGATTGTGTTAAAAAATAAGAGTGGTCATACTTGCTGTTTGTTTCTTAGGTACCATTACAATGTGGCTGACTCGAGGCTTAGTCAACATATAGAAAAGGGTAACGAGGATGGGCTATACATTAGTTGTGTGGCCTCCTCAGCAAATCTTTGGGCTCTCATTATGGATGCAGGAACTGGTTTCTGTTCTCAAGTTTATGAGCTCTCACCAGTTTTTCTGCACAAGGTACAATACTATCTGAGTTATGCATGGCACTTATGTGTGGATAATTATTTTAACAAGGAAGCCTAAATATGGTTTCAAATTCTACACAGGACTGGATAATGGAGCATTGGGAGAAAAGCTATTACATAACAGCAATTGCTGGAGCAAACAATGGAAGTTCATTGGTTGTAATGTCCAAAGGTGGGAAGGTTACTATTTCGTGTTATTGTTTGTGTGTGCCATTTGAACTTGTGATTTATGATCATTTTTCATCAGCAATGGAAATCCCAAATCCCATCGCTTCTTTTGGACTTGTATTTGTAGATTAGTCCCACAACATTACTTGTTCATATCCAGGGTCAGCAATAATGTAAGATATGTTTTATTATTGCAGGAACCCCTTACACTCAGCAATCATACAAGGTTAGTGAACAATTCCCTTACAAATGGATCAATAAAAAGTGGAAAGAAGGTTTTCATGTAACATCAATGGCCACTGCTGGAAGCCGCTGGGGAGTAGTCATGTCAAGGAACTCAGGCTACTCTAGTCAGGTTAGAATGATTGCTTGACCTTTTCTTCACATGACAATTTGCCATATGCTTGCTTTCCAATGTAGATTCCTGTGAAGGTTCCTACAATAATAAACATGAATAAGTACTTACACCAGAACTCTTTAACTCAATTGCCAGGTAGTAGAGTTGGATTTCCTGTATCCAAGTGAAGGCATCCATAGGCGATGGGAGACTGGTTACAGGATAACTTCCACAGCAGCTACCAATGACCAAGCTGCTTTTATCTTGAGCATACCAAAACGAAAGCCGATGGACGAGACCCAAGAAACTCTCCGAACCTCTGCCTTTCCCAGCAACCATGTGAAGGTAAGTTTGCTTCATCGAAACGACGTGCTGTTCAGTAATATATATCTATTGGCGTGATGCTTATTCTTCGGATTTAGGTGTCATAGTATCGTCTTCTACACATGATAACCTTGCCAAAAACGTTTGCAGGAGAAATGGGCGAAGAATCTATACATTGCTTCCATCTGCTTTGGGCGAACGGTGTGCTGAGCCCCCACCCATGTGGAAGTTCAAGCGGGGGGTTTCGTTTGTTATTTGTGGTAAGAGCGTCTGAGAGATGTGAGGGGGAAGAGATTCCCCATGGTAGGATTAGTAATGCTAAGGTACGGTATGCCGTACCGTAATTGTAAAGGAATATTGTGCCCCATCCAGGGCCGTGAGACCTTTCTCGCATGAAGCTAATTCCTTATCAAATTTGATTCTTCCACGGTCTAGT
Source organism: Eragrostis tef (assembly GCA_000970635.1). Taxonomy (NCBI): domain Eukaryota; kingdom Viridiplantae; phylum Streptophyta; class Magnoliopsida; order Poales; family Poaceae; genus Eragrostis; species Eragrostis tef. Next base: position 53,355 of record LAPY01000764.1, read on the forward strand.
TAAAATTCTATACTACCTCCATTTTTATTTAAATGACGTTTAGGACAATTCTCCTTCATAAATTTATAATATCAAAATGGCGGTAGTATCTCGTATGGTCATTTAAACATTGCACGTTTGTATTTGGTTGATTTGCATGCTGGAGGTAGTGAAAGACATGATGGGCCGCGTGGCATAGAGCTTGATTTTTTTTTAGCAAAGCTAGAGCTTGATGGGCTGGGCTATCATTTGGGTGCTACCGGAAAGTTTTCAAGTGGGCCGTTACCTGGATCGTGGTCGTGTGTTGCCGGATTTTTTTTTTTGATATTTTGCATCTCTCAACTTTTTATGAAATTTAATTTTCCTCTCTCTAAAAACGGGTAAGTTGACTTTCTCAACTCTTGAAACCAGATTTTTTACCAGGTAAGTTGACTCTCTTAACTTTTGAAACCGGATTTTTTCTCCTCCCTCACGGGTTTTAGTAACTAGTTTTGACCTAGTCAGTATGTGGGATCCATGTGTCACTGACAGAAAAACGCCACTAACATATGAGACCTACTTGTCAGTTTCCCAAATAGAAGCATCCCCGCCAGCTCGCCTGCGACCATAATGCTAAGGTACGGTATGCCGTACCGTAATTGTAAAGGAATATTGGGCCCCATCCAGGGCCGTGAGACCTTTCTCGCATGAAGCTAATTCCTTATCAAATTTGATTCTTCCACGGTCTAGTTAAAATTCTATACTACCTCCATTTTTATTTAAATGACGTTTAGGACAATTCTCCTTCATAAATTTATAATATCAAAATGGCGGTAGTATCTCGTATGGTCATTTAAACATTGCACGTTTGTATTTGGCTGATTTGCATGCTGGAGGTAGTGAAAGACATGATGGGCCGCGTGGCATAGAGCTTGATTTTTTTTTAGCAAAGCTAGAGCTTGATGGGCTGGGCTATCATTTGGGTGCTACCGGAAAGTTTTCAAGTGGGCCGTTACCTGGATCGTGGTCGTGTGTTGCCGGATTTTTTTTTTTGATATTTTGCATCTCTCAACTTTTTATGAAATTTAATTTTCCTCTCTCTAAAAACGGGTAAGTTGACTTTCTCAACTCTTGAAACCAGATTTTTTACCAGGTAAGTTGACTTTCTTAACTTTTGAAACCGGATTTTTTCTCCTCCCTCACGGGTTTTAGTAACTAGTTTTGACCTAGTCAGTATGTGTGATCCATGTGTCACTGACAGAAAAACGCCACTAACATATGGGACCTAATTGTCAGTTTCCCAAATAGAAGCATCACCGCCAGCTCGCCTGCGACCACCACGCGCCGTGCGGGAGCCGCGCCCGCGATGTTCGTGTGGCCAACTCTAACCAAGCTGCACTAACTATTAACAAGGATAGAAGTAGTAAGTCAACAAGAGTTGAAGTCATTACTTTTGACTGAAGTAACTAAACAATAGATATGAAAAGCATCATCCCACTCCATCAGCTGCTATACTCGCACTATTCAGGTGCATCCACACCAGGTGAATCGTCATGCATTTCGCCATCTCTTGTCCACTAGAAGATCTTATTCGTTCCTTTTTTTTAACGTAGATTTCTTTATGTTGTTCCATGAATGGCGTTAGTATCTAAGCAGCTGAATCTGTTTAAGCACTCTACCCGTAAAGAATGGTACAATTTAACGGCACCAGAAGCAATTTTAAGCTATCTGTAAAATTTACGTGTTCACTCCTACATCCCACAATTTACGCCAATATTCCTTAGACGCCAATCCGTTGACTGTATCGTATTTCCGTACAACTGCCACACGGAAATTGACAGTTTCAATTGACACAACAAGCCACATGAAAGTTCACGTGGAAAGAATCCGGACTCAAAACTCCAACGTACTTAAGTCATTTTCATCTTTGTTAGGTGGAGTGATTCCATCAAAGAATTCAAAGCAATTCCTGTGAACCAAAAGATCGTCTGAAAAGTCAAATTGATGTCATGTCTATCCAGCACTTGCTCCTCTTGGTTACACACACTCCAAAAAAATGCATAAAGTGTATTTCAAGAGGGACATTATATATTCAACGACCACACATCCTGCTAACATTTTGCTTGCAAGTAATAACCCATCGCATATTAGAAGGCCCTTGTTTGGCTCCTTCTACTCTAATGCCATGCAGACTTTTCCAAATAAAACTGAGAGCCTGCAACAAAATAGCGCTGCAAACTTCCATCACATAAGTATTTTCTTGTAACCGACTGGTCGAACAGAGACGAAGGGAGGCATATTTATCTTGATCATTCCTATTTCCGGTCATTTTTTGGTTTATATTTGGAATAGAAACTGACGTGAAAGCCTTGAGGACGCCATCGATGTGTTATAGGGACGTCTCGCGATCTTGCTTCTAGAGTACGTACGGGAACATTCATTCGAGGGCCTAACCTTGGGTGCTCGGATCTTGGTCGTGAGGAAGAAATACTACCTTCTTCATTCAATGAATCTGCATACCACCAAGGGCTATTTGAAAAAAAGAAGTCTGAATCCGTGTCTTTCTATGCCATTTGATTTCCTTCACCACTAGCACTAGCCCCGCCAGCCCCTAGACTACTTTCGCTACCTTGACTCTTCTTGTTATTATCCACATGTGCGGTGTGCCCACTGGAAGACTTGGTCAGGTACACACCGCCGCATGACTGTTGATCTCAGTCAGAGGATGGAGAATTGCTGGTACCTCTGAAAGGGGGGAACTTTCGTACAAAACTGATGAAGCAAGAAGGCTAGCCATTCTCTGGGCGTTGATCGAGCGCAAACCAGGTAACTAATTAACAATGTCGCTGGCGCTGTCCCTGCTTGCTATCCTGATTCTGCTTCCGGCAATGGCATCAGCCGCCATGGATCCCAAATGCCCAACCAAGTGCGGCGACGTCGACATCCCCTACCCGTTCGGCATCGGCGCCGGCTGCTACCGAAGCAAGGGCTACGAGATATTCTGCATCAACAACAGCGCGGTGCTCCGGTCCGAGACGCACACGATCCGGGTGACGAGCCTGTCGGTGGCGCCGGCGCCGGAGGCGAAGGTGAACTTCCCGGTGGCGTACCGCTGCTACGACTCCGCGGGCCGCGACGTGGGCCGCTTCGACGGGCACGTGGACGTGAACGCCCACGGCGTGTACCGCATCTCCGAGGCCCGGAACGTGTTCGTGGTGCTCGGCTGCAACACCGGCGCCTACACCATGAACTCAACAGCAGCGCCGTCGGCGGCCGGTACGCCCAGCTCTACTTCATGGGGTGCTTCACCTACTGCGCCGTCGCCGGCAGCGCCCGCGACGGCCGCTGCGACAGCGTGGGGTGCTGTCGCGTGGACATCGCGCCGGGGCTCACCGACAACGTCGTCAAGTTCCAGGACTACCCGCACGACGCCATGGAGTTCAGCCCCTGCGACATCGCCTTCCTCGTCGACCGCGACGGATACGAGTTCCGGGCGGCCGACCTGCGCATGGACGTGCGCCGGAGGAGCATGCCGGTGTGGCTCGACTGGGCCATCCGCGACGGCGCCGCGTCGTGCGCCGCCTGCGTCAGCGACCACAGTGAGTGCGTTGACGCCGTCAATGGGCCGGGTTACTTCTGCAGATGCGAGCAAGGATTCGAAGGCAACCCCTACTTGCAAAATGGATGCACAAGTAAGCAGCTAGCTAGCTACTATTCCCTTCCCCTGTTGTTTTTTTTGAAATGCAAAATTACTCTCATCTTACTACTACTTTTTCATGAGAAAAAAAACTAATTTTACATTCAGTATATTGTATATAGTTATGTTTTTTTTTCCTTCTCCGCTGCCACTAGCTGCACGAATGTCACAGTCTTTCTTTTATTTGGAGAGACGAAAAACAAATGTCATTAACTACCAGAGGTCGTCTCCAAATCTGTCGCCATCAGATTAACATCAATAGGAAGAGTACCTGAGACCACCTCTGCCTGTGACTAGTTCCATACTACTAATTAACTAGCTAGCTTATCAGCTAAGGTATTTCGGGTTTGTGGCTAACCTGAACGCCAAAAGTTAGATCCTTCCTTCTGCCACAAAACTGCCCACCTGGACAGCCCCGAGTCAAAAGTTTCCAACACCAGCTGCTAGCACTGAGCATCGATCTATCCCTCGCCACCAACAACCACTCTGTCTGAAGACGCTGGAACTAGGATGATTTGTAACTAAAAACCATCGCTACACTCCGGCATTCTGACAGTTGGATGTAAATAAACAGAGACCATGGCCCACCTCACTTTGATCAAACGTACCAGTTGGGTCTAAAAAGTTAATTTGGACAGCGATACATAGTAGGCGCCCTTCGGATGCACTTACAGCGCATCGACCAACAATCTTTTATTTTTTTTGGCTTAAACAGGAGGGACAAAGCCCTTACTAACAACCTATTTTTGACTGCAACTGCTTTCCTTCATCTCATTATCGTTACTGAAACAAGAAGATAAACATATTTTATCTTAGCTACTTCACCGTTACTTGTTTCACGATGATTTGGATTTTTTTGCTATAAAATTTGATATGAACAGATGTACTAATTCCTTGGATGAACAGATATCAACGAATGTACACGCCCCAAATTGTATCCTTGCTATGGCGTTTGTAAGGACACTGAAGGCTCATATGAATGCAAGTGCCGCTCAGGTTACACGACCAACGGTGGTGATCCGAAGAAACAACAATGCACTCCAAAGTTCCCTCTCCAAGCACAACTTGCCCTAGGTTATATACTGCCTCTTTCTATCTCTCTGTACATCTTTTTATTTGACAACGTTTTAGAACCAGAAAAGCGTCATTTGTTACTCATTGTTATATGATTTCCAAACTTGTTTGCTCCCCTTCTAAATTTAATCTAGCCACATTTACAAAATTAACTCCCCTTGCCTCCTCGCTATCACTGTAGCAGCTACTCCCTTGATATTGACATTTATATGTGATGCTTTGACAAGGGTTCGGTCAAATCTTTTGAAACTTCGATTTATCCCTTTTACATAAACAATTTCAAAAGACAAACTCACCTATATATTTGTCTTCAAAAGTACACCCATATTATCTCGTACCTTTGATAGGTATATGTTACGATGTCGGGTGTGTGTTTGGTAACTTTTGTGTACCAGTTATGATCTATTACAATATATTATGATTATATATGTACTAACATGTTATCCTATGGCCAGTTTTAAAATAGTATAAATACTTATGTGTTGATTAATTGACAATTTTCATCATTTTATCTAAAATGAAAGGTTAACAAGAACTTGTATATGAAATAGTGGACTTGACTAACTCAATTCTGACCGATTCACGATCTTCTATATCTACAGGCATCCCTTTGGGCCTTTCCTTGTTATCTGTTGCTCTACTCTTTGCATTTATGGTACGCCATAAAAGAAGGATGAATGAACTTTTCAAAAGGAATGGTGGTTCGGTGCTTGAAAATGTTGATACCATCAGGATTTTCACAAAGGAGGAGCTCAGGAAAATCACAGAGAACAATGCGCATATCCTTGGCAAAGGAGGCTACGGTTATGTCTATAAGGGGGTTCTTGAGGGAGGCACACTGGTCGCAGTCAAGGCGGCGATCGAGATCAACGAAGCTCGAAAGGAGGATTTCACTAATGAAGTGATCGTCCAGTCACAAATGATCCACAAGAACATCATCAAGCTCTTAGGTTGCTGCCTAGAGGTCGATGTCCCGATGCTGGTGTACGAGTTTGCTCCCAATGGGAACCTCTACGAGATCCTTCATGGCAACCGCCAACGGGTTCTCTCGCTGGACCTGCGTTTGGACATCGCAGCTGAATCCGCAGAGGGGTTAAAATACATGCACATGTCCACAAACAATACCATACGACATGGCGATTTGAAGTCAGCCAACATACTTCTGGACGAAAATTTCATGCCGAAAATCTCAGATTTCGGGACGTCCAAGCTGCTAAGCAGAGGCGAGGAATTCACCATGCTTGTGGTAGGGAGCATGGGCTATATCGACCCGGTGTTCAACCAGACCGGGCTCTTGACTCAGAAGAGCGACGTGTACAGCTTCGGAGTTGTTCTCTTGGAGCTTATCTGTCGGAGGCCAACAATTTATGGTGAACACTGCAGCCTCGTCATTGAGTTCCAGAGAGTTTACAAGAAGGACAACAGTGGAAGGGCGATGTTTGATGAGGATATTGCAGTAACTGAAGACAATGTGCTTGTCCTGGATGAAATTGGCAGGCTCGCGATAGAATGCCTGGCTGTCTGAAGACACTGGAACTAGGATGATTTGTAACTAAAAACCATCGCTACACTCCGACATCGATCCTGACCAAGTTGGATGTAAGTAAACAACATGGACCACCGCACTTTTTGATTCAAACGTACCAGTTGGGTCTAAAGTTTGGACAGCGATACATGATAGGCGCCCTTCGGATGCAATTACAGCGCAGACCTACAACCTTTTCTTTGTTTTGGCTCAAACAGGAGGGTCAAGCCCTTATATTACCAACAACCTATTTTGACTGCAACTGCTTTCCTTCCTCTCATGATCATAGTTGGTCAGGAAAACAAAAGATCTTATATGATTACTGAAACAAGAAGGCTAGTTCACCGTTACTTATTTCATGATGATTTGGAAGTTTTGCTATAAAATTTGATATGAACAGATGCACTAATTCCTCGGATGAACAGATATCAACGAATGTAGGCGCCCCCAAGTGTATCCTTGCTATGGCGTTTGTAAGGACACTGAAGGCTCATATGAATGCAAGTGCCGCTCAGGTTATACGACCAATGGCGGCGATCCGAAGAAACAACAATGCACTCCAAAGTTCCCTCTCCAAGCACAACTTGCCCTAGGTTATATACTGCCTCTTTCTATCTCTCTGTACATTTTTTTATTCGACAACATTTTAGAAGCTGAAAAGTGTTATTTGTGCTCATTGTTATATGATTTCCAAACGTTGTTTGCTCCCTTCCTAAATTTAATCTTGCCACATTTACAAAAGTTAACTTCCTTTGCCTCCGCAGTATCGCTATGGCGGCAACTCATCCCGTGATATTGAAATATGTATGTGATGCCTTGACCAAGATTCCACCGAATATTTTGAAACTTTGATTATCAATAACTTTGTCATAAACTATTTCAAAAAGACAAACTTACCTATATATTTGTCATTAAAAATACGTTCAAATATTGTACCTTTAGTAGGTATATGTTACGATGTTGGGTGTTTTTGGTAACTTTCGTGTACCAGTTATGATCTATTACAATATATTATAATTATATATGCACTAACATGTTATTCTATGGTCAGTTTTAAAATAGTACAAATACCTGTGTGTTGATGATTAATTGACAATTTTCTTCGTTTTATCTAAAATGAAAGGTTAACAAGAACTCTGACCGATTCACGATCTTCTATATCTTTAGGCATCCCTTTGGGTCTTTCCTTGTTAGCTGTTGCTCTACTCTTCACACTTATGGTACGCCATAAAAGAAGGATGAAAGAACTTTTCAAAAGGAATGGTGGTTCAGTGCTTGAAAATGTTGATACCATCAGGATTTTCACAAAGGAGGAGCTCAGGAAAATCACAGAGAACAATGCGCATATCCTTAGCAAAGGAGGCTACGGTTATGTCTATAAGGGGGTTCTTGAGGGAGGCACACTGGTCGCAGTCAAGGCGGCGATCGAGATCAACGAAGCTCGAAAGGAGGATTTCACTAATGAAGTGATCGTCCAGTCACAAATGATCCACAAGAACATCATCAAGCTCTTAGGTTGCTGCCTAGAGGTCGATGTCCCGATGCTGGTGTACGAGTTTGCTCCCAATGGGAACCTCTACGAGGTCCTTCATGGCAACCGACAACGGTTTCTCTCCCTAGACCTGCGTCTGGACATTGCAGCTGAATTCGCAGAGGGGTTAAAATACATGCACATGTCCACAAACAATACCATACGACATGGCGATTTGAAGTCAGCCAACATACTTCTGGACGAAAATTTCATGCCGAAAATCTCAGATTTCGGGACGTCCAAGCTGCTAAGCAGAGGCGAGGAATTCACCATGCTTGTGGTAGGGAGCATGGGCTATATCGACCCGGTGTTCAACCAGACCGGGCTCTTGACTCAGAAGAGCGACGTGTATAGCTTCGGAGTTGTTCTCTTGGAGCTTATCTGTCGGAGGCCAACAATTTATGGTGAACACTGCAGCCTCGTCATTGAGTTCCAGAGAGTTTACAAGAAGGACAACAGTGGAAGGGCGATGTTTGATGAGGATATTGCAGTAACTGAAGACAATGTGCTTGTCCTGGATGAAATTGGCAGGCTCGCGATAGAATGCCTGGAAGAGGAGGTCGAGGAGCGGCCTGACATGAAGGAGGTGGCAGAACGGCTTGTAATGCTTAGAAGAGCCAGAAAGCATGGACAATGGAGCTACGGGAGTCCCCATCATCACTCCGAGAAGGACAATGTTGGAGGAGCTCCCATGAGCTTTGCCACCGATATCAACAGAAAAAGCAGCACCATGCCATTGATTCCATCGACGTGGAAACATAGTGATCAGTTTCACCCACCATCTGCTGCCACATGCTTCATGTGACAGGCTTGAGTTTTGTACTGTTCCTACTGATCATGATTTTATTATGTCTCACATATTGTAATGGTTGTAATTAGTTGATCAATGTGTGGGACCGTTGAATTCATGAGCTCAAAGAGTTCGGAGAACCCTGCGAGAGAAGAATTCATTTTAGTTGCGCCGGCCAACATAGTATAACATGTATCCATATCTGTATAACGGATTGCCGCCACATCCAGACTGCATACGTGCCGCCGTATTGCCTGCCGGCTGGCCATGGCGGCACCGTTGGACTACGATCACCTGTACCGCGTGCTAGAAGAAGGCCGGGACCAGCCCTGGCTACCGCCTCCGGCCACGCCATCGCCGCCGCCGGCACTGCCGGAATCGCCTAAGCCTAAGCCACGAGGCCACATCCCCGCCTGGGCTCGAGCGATCAGGGTACGCGCCTCGACCGGCTATACCTCATGAACTCAGACGAATCGATAGATTGATTTCTCCTTGCCTGATCGAATGCATGCAAGGGTGCTCCATCATGACGTGCCTGCAGATGTTGGTCTTCCTCGCCGCGCCGCTGGCTATGCAGTGCAGTGCAAGAACAGGGACGAGGCCTTCATCCGCGCCATCATCGTCATCATGTCCGCCGGAATCCCAGTCACGGGTAACGTTGCCACGTGGAATCTTCCCGAAGAAAGTTGAGAGGTTCCTCAGATCATGGAAGTTGTAAGCAGCAATCAGCGACATATTTAATTTTCTTGGTCTCTTACATGTAAAAAAGGGGACAATTACATCCTTTTTGTATTATTATTTTCTTGTGTTTAACATGTTAACAACGCCGTTGCTGAATGAGAATGCCGCATGCATTCCAATTGGTTTCTTTTTTTTTTACTTCTGTAGCCGTCGCGGGGTGAGCAGCCAACACAGGAGCGTTTAATTTGTAATGGAGCACTAACAGAGCCATGATCAATGTTATACAATGTTTGCTTAGCTTCAATTTGGACCGTGAGTTCCTAACAGAACACACCTTGAGTCACTTTGTCCGTTTGACCCCCAGGAAAAAAATCCTTAATTGAATTACAGCAACGAGAACCATGACAATTAATAAATTTGATCTAAACAAATCCTTAATTTGTTTAGATCAAATTGAACCAACCTGTCCCTCCCATTACTTGTCTATCAACTAGTGTCAACGAAGTTTAAATGTCATATGCATTATTTGAGGAACTGCAAACAACAATGGAGGCACATCAGTATATAAAAAGTAACACATTTATCAACTGTAAGGCATATAATGTTTCCTTAATGTCTTCCCTGCATGCATAGACGCGTAGTCCAAACGATCTACTCCCTGCTGCAAAGTTTTGAGCTTGGATGAGTTTCAAATTACATTAAATAAACTATGAAGCAATTTATGTTAATGACAGAACAATTCAATCAAGTATAATTTTTAAACCATTTTAATTTTGTATAAAGTAGATATGTTCTTGACTCTATGTTAATTTTTTTTTGAGTAATTTTTTTTATCGTCGGTAGAAGAAAGGCACAAACTTTGTTTGAAATGTTTAATTTGAGATATTTTTACATCCACGTTAGATAATGCGCATTGTACTTTCCAATTAGCTGCATGCTTTAGTTTGTAGGAGGCGTCATCATATTTGTTAGGCACAATATTTATGGACTATGGGGTACTGCAACAATTATCTCTTGAGGGTAAATTTTAGAGTGAAAGAGCCCATTTATAATTGTAAATACCCACAATAACGTATATGCTTTTTCTAATTCTTCGACCATGAGAAAATGCATAATATGTGTAAGGAATGGTATCAGTCTGGTAATTTAAATTGAGCTGCATACCAGCCTCACCTACACGAGTCTTCTTACTTGTTGAGGCAACAATGCAAACAGGAAAAACAACCCAATTTTGTGCCATTGTTGCTCCTTAGAATTCGGTTCCACGCTAACAAAGATATTGGCAGGTAACTGATGTATTCTCACGGTGTTGAGATGTTCTCATGCCTATTACTTAGTTGAACCGATAGCACAATCTCATGATCACGATCGAGTGAGATTTAACCTTTCATGTATATGTTTGCATACATAATTTAGACCTTTTTTTCCTGTAACATAGATGCAAGATGATTAAAATATGATATCAATATTTTATTTAATATTATATTTTATTTCCCAGTAAGTCACAAATGATAGCATGTGAACATTATTGTTGAAGTATAACTCAACAAATATCTAAAAGCAAGCACCGCTAGAGAAGAGTCGTTGCCCGTAGATAGAGTAGGCGGCAGGGTTCACAATGGCATGTGTGTTGAATATGTTCGACAGTTGCTGTTTCTGTT
>LAPY01000764.1:100640-111610 GCA_000970635.1 Eragrostis tef
CCCCCGCGGACACCGCCAGCACCGCCGCCGGGGCCCACCACCCCCACGCCGACGCCGTCATGTAGTGCTTGTACACGGCGAGGCTCACGCGCCCGCTCGCGCGCTCCTCGTCCTTCACCAGACGCCGCTTTCCGGCGCCGTCGCCGGTGGCGTTGGGTGCTTCCGCCTCCGCCGCCGTGGAAGAAGAGCTTGCGGCTTCGGTGCGCGAGAGTGGGTTGGTCTTCTTCTCGGTCCCCGGCGCTGCTGCGCTCTCCACGAGAGACATGGAGGTGTCGTGGGCAGCGACGAGCGCCGCGAACTCGGAGCCTTGCTGCAGGAGCTCGTCGTACTTGCCGGACTGTACTATCATGCCGTCCTTCATCACCTAGTAGGAGCAATAATTTAGAAAAGTTTCAAATGTGTGCAAGTCAAACAACAGTGCATGTATGATTTTTGGTATGTCATGACAGGGCGGAAATGTGCAGTTCACTTACATATATGACCTCTGCATTGTGCAAGAAATCAACTTGGTGCGTCACAAGCACTACGGTCTTGTTCTTCAGTGCACCCCTCACGCATTCCTGCACCCAAAACATAGCAGCAACAAATTTTAAAGAGAAAAAAGATACAACAGAACGAAACTATTTGTCAAAGGAATTCTGGAACCATAGGTAGGAAAAGGATTGTTTGTACCTTGAAGATGTCGGCGCCGGTGTGCGCATCGACGGCGCTGAAGACGCCATCGAGGAGATAGACATCGCAGTCCTGGTACACAGCGCGGGCGAGCTGGACGCGCTGCATCTGCCCGCCGCTGAGCGTGACGCCACGCTCCCCGATCTCCGTCATGTCGCCGAACTCCATCATCTCCAAATCTTTGTCCAAGCAGCACACCCTGACGACCTCCGCGTACCTCTCCGCGTCCATGGGCATGCCGAACAGGATGTTGTCCGCGACCGTGCCGCTCTGGATCCACGGCGTCTGCGCGACGCACGCGGTTCGTCCACGCACCATGACCTGCAAGCACGATTTCACAGCTGTTAGAAGCTAGAAGTGCCCGTGGCGGCGGCCAAAGAAGGAAGAATATTATGTGTGGTCTGATGCTTGTGCATTACCGTGCCGGAGACCCTGCGCATCTCGCCGAGGATGCACCCGAGCAGCGACGACTTGCCGGACCCGACGACGGCCACCAGCTCGCCGGCGCGCGCCTCGAAATCAATGCCGCGCAGCGCAGGCTTCTTCTGCTGCTGTTCCGTGCCGCCGTCATGGTCGTCCCACGTGAACACTCCGTCCGTCACCCGCACCGCCGTCGACCCGGAGTCGCCGGCGATGTCCCGCGCCACCGCGCCGTCGTCGAGGCGCCGGAGCGAGACCAACGCCTGGGAGGCCTGTATCATCGCTCTGGGGAAGAATCGCTACGGCTCCTGCAGCGTCTGGACGACGGCCGTGGCGCCGCGCGTCGCCGGAGATCTCGCAGGCGGCGAAGAGCAGCGTCGAGAGCAGCAGCGGCGCGCTCCAGACGGCGACGATGTTGCATCCGACGGAGTAGGTGAACCGCGCGACCCAGCCGAACTCGAGGCGCCGCGCGGCGGCCACGCGCGCCCGGAAGCGGCGCTCCCACGCGTGCAGCTTGACGACGCGCATGCCGCCCAGCATCTCCGTCAGGGACCTCACGCGCGCGTCACCCGCGGACATCATCCGCATCTGGTACAGGCTCTTGCTCCGCGCGCTGGCGAGGACCAGCGCGACGACGGCGAGCACGCCGGCGAGCGCTGAGCAGAAAGAGGGCGACGGCGAGCTGGAGAGGGGTGAGCCAGAGGTAGTTGACGGTCGGCGCCATGTCGGCGAGCTGCTGCGCGTCCACGGCCACGAGGTTGACGACGGACGCGCCGGCGCCACCAGCGCCAGGAGCACGCCGCCGCGCGGCGCACGAGAGGCGGAGGCCCTTGCGGTACAGCGCGGCGGCGAGGGCCCCGCGCACCTGCGTCCCCAATAGGGAGCAGCGGAAGGCGTACTGCCCGCCGCAGAACGCCTCGAAGGCCTTCGCTGCCAGCAGCAGCAGCACGGACGGTGGTCCGGCTTCGCCGACGACGGCGCCGACGAGGAAGAAGAGGAGCAGAGCTCGACGAAGCTCCAGATCAGCAGCGGGCCCACGTACATGGCGGCGGGAGGAGCTGCGGCCAGAAGCAACCGAGCAGGGCGCGCCGGACCGGGTTCTTCTTACTGTTGCCGCCACCGCTCGCCGGGGAAGAAGGAGATGGCCAGCGCACGGCGAAGCGCTCGTGGACGCGCTCCGGCCGGTGCGACGGCGCCAGGGCCGGCACGTCGGAGGGCTGCAGCGCCGCGCGGCGGCCGCGGGAGACGAGCGGGTTCATCCACGCCCACGTCGCGCGCGACGCCCACGACGCCGTCGCGTACGACGTCACGGCCACCGCGTCCGCGTCCGCCTCCTTCGCCTTGCCATGGCCGTCGTCTTCTTGTCCGTCCATGTGCTTTCTCTACATGAAGAGTAACCATGTGCTTATCAGGTTCTATAGACTACACTACAGTACTCATTTCAAGAAACTCAATGATATAGAAATTACTATACTCGCAAATAAAAAAAAAAGTGATATAGAAATTACTCAAAGTCTTTGTAATTGAAGATCCGCCATAACGTTTGAAACCATGGCGAATGCGAGATTTGCCAATTTATGTTAGGGACTCTTTGGCCAGATCGATGGGTGATATGGAGTGTAGACGTGCTTGTTCTTGTGGCCAATTAGCTAGTTTAAAGCATCTTTCCTTCCTCTGCTCGGACGTGTGCCGTAGCATAGCAATGCGATCATCTGATCTGCTAGCAGCCTAGCACATCCTGCTCTAATCAAATATTCCTCCATAAGCTCGTTTGCGTTTGATTTGTTTCTGTTTTTTAAGGACTTGCACATTAGCTGCTGTCTGTCCGTGCTTTGAACAGCAACTGTTCAGTATCTTAGATGGTTTGTTTATTCATTTTCTACGGTACTACTGTGCTACTTGAAGTACCAAGTGGATGCGTGCATGTCACTCACATCGACGGCTGATTAGTTCCTTTTGTTTACTAGTTAACTGATCCCTGGACTGATCTTGTCCGGTACTAGTTGCGTTCTGTCCCTCTAGTGCACGATTTCCGCAGAAACAGAAGTTCAAATTTTTTCTTTGTCTTGGTCAGTGATTAGGTCTCCGGTTCTTGCAGTTGATTAATTAGTGGTTGTTTTGGACGGCCGATGAGTTCCTTTTCTTTTGCTTCTGCATTTCTTAGAGGTTACTTCATAAATGCCAGTAGTTTTTTTTTTTGGGAAATTATTAGGGTCAGTAGTTCCTCCATAACACGTGATTTTGGCCAAGTTAAAAAAAAAAAAGACGGAATCGATCCTTCAGTTTTGTACAGAGCCACACAATAACTTCCGTGGTGTGGCAAGAACCGGGAACTAAAGCAGAGAACGTCGCAACAACCATATCTTTGTTTATTTATTTTATTGCGAAAGGACAACCATATCTTTGCTGATCACTGATCAGGCAGGAGAACAAATTATATGTTCTCTGCTCCGATAGCCAGCAGAAGGTGTTGATAATAAGGACTTGGAAGTAGTTTCGCAAAAGAAAAAAAAAGGGCTTGGAAGTAGAAACAAATCAAAATTCTGGAGAAGGCAGAAGCAAGAAGGTTTTCAAACGGAAACCATCCAACCATGGGAGAGACGAGGGTGTTCTTACCCGGCGAGTCGGCAGGATGACAGAGCCGCGCAGCGAGGACGAGTGAACGACCAACCAGGCTGCTCCGAGCACTGGATGATGGCGGCGTTGCTCTTGATCTAGCTTCAACAACAGAACACGCCCGTCAGAGCGTGACGAGTGACGGCACCTTGCTGCCCTTTCGATCAGTGGCCAGGTCTTGGAAGGAGGAGGAGGAAGACGAATAGCAGCAATGCGCGGAAGATAGGGAGATTTTAGATAGAAGCAATGCAGCAGGATATATAGCAGAGGAAGGAAAGGTTGACAAGCACAAAGGAGATAGTACTTTGTGGGAGACGACGGCCAATTGCGCTGCTGCTGCTGCTTCTTTGTTCTCTCGATGCACGACTCCTCTTCTCGCTCAGCCAGGGGCTTGGTCCATCGCTTCTGCTCTTTGTTCCAAACCAACCCACACTGAGCAGAGCAGGTCGCTATCTCGCTGCAGGGTGTCACGCGAGGTAGCTCTTGGCAGAAGAAAAGCAGGACGATGGCAGTGAGCAGTTCGGGAGCGGGGCAGAGGTACCACGTTACCTCGTTGCCTCGTTTGGGCTTTGCCAGCACAGGTTCCATGTGCCGAGTCCAACAAAGAAAAAAGAAGGAATTCCAAAAAAGAATCATTAATTTTGGTATCGGCCCAACCAATAATCGAACTGATCGAGAGAGCCTCCGGAGTCTCCGGACCTCCAGCCTCCAGGGCAAGTTGCACTGGATGCCGGTTGGTTTGCACGTAGAGAGCGATCAAGGACTGTACTTACATTATTAGTCGTAAATTGATGTCAAAGGGCCTAGATGCACATACAGACCTGCACACTGCATGAGAAAATTGTGGTACTGGTAAAAAATATTTCTTACAAGAATTGACACTTCTGTACACCATTTGTCCTATTTTTATTCTCGTATAAAATTTTTTTGGTACTTCATATTGACATTTTTTGTACTCCACATTGAAAATGTTGGTACTCTTCAAAGATAATTTTGGTACTCCTATAAGAAAAATAGAACAAGTGGCTTGATCATTTCAGTCTTCTGCAGACGAGGATGGTCCTCCATACCATATGGCCTCCAAGAGGCATGCACTTCATCATGATGTCTCACCTATTTTGTGATCTTGCCTATACAATCATACACAATAGCTATTCGGGACTCCTTTAAATATATAAGATGCAGTTGTGAAATCCTCAGTAATTCAAGAAAATGGTTCAGAATATTAAAAATCTTCGGAGTAATGTCAAGCAAGATTTTTACATACACTGTACTTGATCTATAGAAACTGGGTTGTTTCGACTGGTTCCATGCCCCCATCCCGTCAGAAAACTTCTTAAGTACTACGTATGTGAACAGCTACACCAGTAATTGGTTCTCAGTAAGACATTCGCAAAAAAAAAAAATCTCAGTAAGAGTAATGTTCCATTAGAAGCTACATTCCTTGAGAAACAATGATCACATTTTCTCATAGAGATTATGTCGTCTCGATCAACACATAGCCAACAGGAATGTACCTGCCGGTTTTGAATTGATTGCATGCCCCGTTCCGTCCAATTGCCACACAAAGCTTTTGCGCTGCAGCTGCACGCGTCCTCCCACGGCCCAACGGCCCAGGCTAGAGCAGCCAAATCAGTAAGAAGATGATAGCCAGCAGCAGAACTTCTAGTGGTAACTTGGCAGAAGAAAAGCAGGACGATGGCAGTGAGCAGTTCGGGAGCGGGGCAGAGGTACCACGTTACCTCGTTGCCTCGTTTGGGCTTTGCCAGCACAGGTTCCATGTGCCGAGTCCAACAAAGAAAAAAGAAGGAATTCCAAAAAAGAATCATTAATTTTGGTATCGGCCCAACCAATAATCGAACTGATCGAGAGAGCCTCCGGAGTCTCCGGACCTCCAGCCTCCAGGGCAAGTTGCACTGGATGCCGGTTGGTTTGCACGTAGAGAGCGATCAAGGACTGTACTTACATTATTAGTCGTAAATTGATGTCAAAGGGCCTAGATGCACATACAGACCTGCACACTGCATGAGAAAATTGTGGTACTGGTAAAAAATATTTCTTACAAGAATTGACACTTCTGTACACCATTTGTCCTATTTTTATTCTCGTATAAAATTTTTTTGGTACTTCATATTGACATTTTTTGTACTCCACATTGAAAATGTTGGTACTCTTCAAAGATAATTTTGGTACTCCTATAAGAAAAATAGAACAAGTGGCTTGATCATTTCAGTCTTCTGCAGACGAGGATGGTCCTCCATACCATATGGCCTCCAAGAGGCATGCACTTCATCATGATGTCTCACCTATTTTGTGATCTTGCCTATACAATCATACACAATAGCTATTCGGGACTCCTTTAAATATATAAGATGCAGTTGTGAAATCCTCAGTAATTCAAGAAAATGGTTCAGAATATTAAAAATCTTCGGAGTAATGTCAAGCAAGATTTTTACATACACTGTACTTGATCTATAGAAACTGGGTTGTTTCGACTGGTTCCATGCCCCCATCCCGTCAGAAAACTTCTTAAGTACTACGTATGTGAACAGCTACACCAGTAATTGGTTCTCAGTAAGACATTCGCAAAAAAAAAAAATCTCAGTAAGAGTAATGTTCCATTAGAAGCTACATTCCTTGAGAAACAATGATCACATTTTCTCATAGAGATTATGTCGTCTCGATCAACACATAGCCAACAGGAATGTACCTGCCGGTTTTGAATTGATTGCATGCCCCGTTCCGTCCAATTGCCACACAAAGCTTTTGCGCTGCAGCTGCACGCGTCCTCCCACGGCCCAACGGCCCAGGCTAGAGCAGCCAAATCAGTAAGAAGATGATAGCCAGCAGCAGAACTTCTAGTGGTAACACCAGCAGCGCCTGGATCCATGTGAAATTGCCTTTGGCGATCCCCCATATACAGGGACCCAAGAACAGAGCAGCGATCATAAGCAACAGAATCTGCAGAAAAAACAAAACAACGATCAGAACTAATCCTCATGCGCATAAATTCATTTCTATATGCTTATTGCTTGGCAGCTATTCTGGCCGGGGAGATAAGCAATGTGTGTGTGGGGGGAGTAGAGTATCACCTTCGCCATGATCCTGGCACATCCGTCCGGATCACATTCCTCATCACTGGCGTCCTCCTCCGCAGCAGAGCTTTCCGGATCCGTCTTCTCGAGGTCGTCAATGGTGCGGACTCGGCCATCTGACTCGTCGGCGGTGTACTCGGCGTCAGATACGTCCACAACCACGTGGCGAGGTGATGCCGGAGATGCCATCTCCTCAAAGTCGTCGTCGTCGTCGTCGGCAGGCGGTTGCATCATGATGTGCGGCTGGATCATCCACATCATCATGTGGGCTATTGGTGACTGGCAAGTAGCGAGTGCCTGGGCACGTACGTGTAGCTATCATGCGAGCCAAGCCTTCGTTTAGGTTCTGCGTCCAGACAGACTTGAAAGCTGGTCCGATCGTATATAGAGGCGCTTGAGCGGCAGAGTGGCTTCCAAGTTGTGTGGAGTCCGCGGACTCGAGTCGGGAAAGAGCGCCTCAACGGTCTCCGCGCGCTTTGAAGTTCCGGATTGCAGATTCTGAACATTTTTAGTTGGGCTAGATATGGGAGTACCCGAAGGCCCAAATCCCGTTGCCATCCTTTTCATTTCGTTTATTTTTTGCTTGCCCATTATTAGTACGTTTTTACTAGTTCAGGCTATATTTCATGTTTGAATAAACTGAAGTAACACATATCCGTCAACAAAGACTGCCAAACTGATGCACTGGGCTTCACCGGAATGTTGCCTGTAAGCTCTTTGTAACATAAGCCCTTATTTAGTATTTACTGGGCCATTGTGCCAGCGAGCGCACGGCCCAAAGCCAGGAAGGTGTGGAACTGTATAACCTCTTGCTCCTAAAACTTCTACCAAGAAACAGGAGGACACGGAAACTCTTCTAAGAAAAAAGGACAAGGAAACTCTTGATCACATAGAAAACACTGATACAGAATGAAGTGAAATTGTTTATACTGCTCTCAACTTGCAAAAGACAGGTAAAATGAAAGCCAAATGCGCACATCAAAACTACTACTGCATTGAATATTGTCTAAAAAATCCCAGAAGTCGATCAGTAGCAAACAAACTGCAGGAGCATATATGAGGACATTTAGTCATCTACTATGTTTACAGACAAAACAGTAAAAAATTGTTTGCATAGAGACAGAAAAGGCAAGGGGAAAGGTGGCAAATATCTATTCAGAATTCAGGTCTCAGGCAACAGTTGGAAATAAAAGGAGCATTGTTTCGGAACACCTATTCAGGTATCAACGTGTCCACACATGGCAATGAGATGTCATATTAACCATCAGGTAAAGAATTACTGTACTGGTTAAGCAGGAAAGAACAAAAGTTTGTCTTCTACAGACGATTCTGCACAGCAAATCAAGGCAGCTATATGTATGACTTGAGATTTAAGCCGGTATTAACAACAGGTAAGAAGTGGAGGAATGTACTGGCTAAGCATAGGAGATCAACCAAAGGACGTCGTCAAGGGAGGATTTTGTGCAGGAAATCAAGGCATGGACCATGGTACACAAACACATCGCAGTGAGTTGTGTGTCAGCTCACAACCATCAGGTAAGTAGAGGAATGTACTGGAGCATAGGAGATCAACAACAGAATTCCTTCACGGGAGGATCCGCCCTCTCTGACCAGTCCACTTGTACCGCTGCCACAGATATTTGATGCCGGTCCGGATCCTGATGAACTCGCGATAAGCAGCTGGATCTCCCATGAGCCAAACTGACACAATGTAGCAGACAGCCACCACACCAAGTATGATCCCAGCAATGTATCCATCACTCCCCATGTGGCATGCAAGTGCGACGATGAACACAAAGGTGGCCAAACATGTGCAAAGGCGGGAACACACTGAGGACACCTGATGCGTGTAACCTGTGGGTGCGATCGAAGTGGTGGCCATCAGACCTGCTCCCAAGCTAGCAGCACCCAGGATCAACAAGAGGATGTAGGAAACCTTCACAAATGCATTCCAACCAGACAGCAGTTCCTTCAGTCCAGCATACACACCCAGAAGAACCACACCAGCGTATCCAAGGTGACCGTAGTTCAGATTGAACAAGACCTGCAATTGACAATGCAGAAAACTTTGTTTTACTGATGCAGCAACACACTCTGAATATTTATACAGATGACTAAAGCAACTTTTAGAGATTATGCATGCCTATTTGTGATGGGAAAACCGGCACTAATCAGCACCAATTAACCCTCATCTTGTGCTGAACAATGAGGAGAACAATATCCAACAGCCCTGCAGCGGAAACAACAATCACAATGCACAAGTGACACAGCGATTTACGTGGAAAACCTCCTCGATGTGAGGAGTAAAAACCACAGGACCAACGGTCCACTCCAACTTCCACTATAATCAACAATGGGTACAATGGAGTCTTCTAGAGGCTTACAACAGCAGCACCACACTCAACAGCAGCAAGCAGAGATGATACAGATTCTATCCCCTAAACCCTAAACCCTAATCAGTCCGTAACTCCCAAACTACAGCTCAACAATGCACAAATTTTGGTAGGCAAGTAGTTCCACGAGTCCTCTGTATACTGACCAAAATTCAGCTCAATCTGACTCCGTTTGACTACCCAAATGATTCATCTACCCGAACTGCTCTGTCTGAAACTGCAGCAAGCCGAACTGACAAAACACCTCACAAATCTGATGCTCCACTGAACCAATACCCAAACCAACTGACCAGATCGAAGTACTCAGAGTGTAGGACGAGCTCACCAAGTTTGAAGCCAATCCAAGCACGTTTGAGCCTCCAATCAACAGCTTGACGCCGGTAGGTTCGAAACCACCAAATTTGGGACAGATTCACCTCTCCTTCTTCTTCCTCTCTTCTCTCTTGTTGTGTGCTCGTGTGCTGGTGTGGAATGGTCTCAAAATGACCAGAAACTTCACGTTTGAGCCTCCAATCAACAGCTTGACGCCGGTAGGTTCGAAACCACCAAATTTGGGACAGATTCACCTCTCCTTCTTCTTCCTCTCTTCTCTCTTGTTGTGTGCTCGTGTGCTGGTGTGTAATGGTCTCAAAATGACCAGAAACTTCCTCTCTTTGAGGCTAGGGTTTTCTTCCCACATATATGCCAAATGTGAGGCAATCTCCACCATTGATTTCAGCCAAATCAATGGACCACAAGAACTGACTTGTGGGCTGAAAGTGTGACTTGTTGGACTTCATATTTCATCCTCCATGTGGAGGGACAGCCCAACAATTTGGAAGGTATTAGTGATAATGGCTGTTCAATCAGCTTGAGCTTACATCAATTGCAGAGGTAATAATTGATCTAACAGAGAGCTTTCAAACAAAAGTACATTGCAAAGTACAGATGCTAATTGATCAACCTGCCTAGTTAATATCACAGAATCTTCCATATATGTTCGAGGTTGCTTCCTAGTTCAGTTTATGACAAAGCGTGCATAGCAATTAACATATTGAAGAAATTAGCTCAATGATTCTCCGAACAAGACCTGTCTGACAATGCAGAAAACTTCGTTTACTGATGAAGCAGCACAGTCTGAATATTCAGATGACTAAAGCAACTTTTAGAGAGATAAGCATGCCCATAAGCCAAGTATTACTGACAATGGCTAATCACTCTTCTTGTGCTAAGCTCAGTTGCAGAGTTAAAATAAAGAACTATTGTTCATCAGAGAGCTCACGTCAAGAGTGCACTGTAGAAGTGTCAAGTACAGATGCTAATTGATCTACCAGCCTTGGTAATATCACATAAATGTTCCATATCCGTGCGGGGTGTCCAGTTTACAACAAAAGTGTGAATAGAAATTAGCAGATTGAAGCAATTACCTCAATGATTCTCTGACCAAACACAGCCAGATGAGGCGGCAGAGGAAGCGCTCCTGATGTCAAGGCGGACGTGTTGATCTGCAGAGGAGAAGCACCAGGGTTCGGCTTGGTCGGCGGCGGTGGCGGTGGAAGAGCCCCGGTGCTCCCGGTTGGTAGCTTGGTCTGATCCGCGCGGGGAGCGCGACGGGGCACGGGGGCCGGCTTGGTCCGTGGCGGGAGAGGAGCGCTGCGGGACGCGGCGGCCGGCTTGGTCGGCGGCAGAGGAGTGCCGCTGGACGCGGTGGCCGACGCCGGGGGCTGAGACCCAGGAGAGGCGGGGGACGCGGATGACCTGGTGGCGGCGCGCGCGGCGGAGGCGTCGAAGCCGA
>LAPY01000764.1:148954-159365 GCA_000970635.1 Eragrostis tef
TTTTTTTTTGTTTCCATGTTAAGAAAAGGTCTTGCTGAGTTTTCCTGCAATAGATCTGCAGCTTGCCATGTGGCTGATTGAATATGACCTTGTGTTAATCCTTTCTGGAAACAATTAAAATATGTAGCTGCAAACCAATCAAGCTTTCATTCCAAGTCAGCACATACTTCTATAAGAAATCAAATCGCAATCAGGGCACTTGAACCTTCATTTTCAGCAGGTCATTGTGCTACGAGCTGCTTCCAGCTGCTTTATAGGACCATATATCATGATTGGATAAGCTAATTGTTGATTCGCATTCCCATCACGCATTTAAACCTAGTAACACTGCATTGATAAACATTACAAACATCAGTTTCATTCTTCTACTGTGATGCTTACAACACCAATATCATTTTCATCGTTATTAATATATAGACATCATTGGCCCTTCATTAAGTTCGGTCCTATTCAGAGGTGTGATTGTTTCTAGTTTTTCCACTCTACTAGTGTATATTTATTGACTATTCCGCCTCACTATTAGATTGACATATCTAGACTTGAATTCTTGATGCTTACACGATATCTTCTTCCATGCAGTGAGTCTGGAGACTCCGACGACGAAGACGCCAGCCCCTGCACCTGTGTCATCCTATGAGCCCAGAGATCTCGACTGTAAATTCTGTGAAAAAACAAACAAACCAAACAGGACAGGATTGTCAGAATCAGCGATTAGTCATTGTCAGTAGAGAGAGACTAGAGAGAGCCCCATTGTTGTGCGTTGGTGTCTGGATGCCATCATGGCTTGTGTTTTATCATCAGCTTCAACTGTAAAATGTTGTTAAAAGGGCATAGCTTTAGAAGATTTCTGCCAGATCGGTCGTTTTCCTGTCTGAAATTTGTTCAGGTTCGTGTGGCACTATGGGGGTACAGTTACAGTTGCTTTTTTTTTTTTTTGAGCAATGGGGGTACAGTTGCTCTTTTTTTTTCTTTTTTTTTTTTTGGTAATGGGGGTACAGTTACTACTCTACCATTGATTGCGTGTGGGCCGATACCTTTTCTGGCCGATGGGCTGGCCTATATTTGACCCACTAGAACCGATCTTCCGACCAGGCTGAGCGAGCGAGCGAGCTCGGCTGATTTTGGGCCCGTTGGAGGCAAGCGTGTGCGTGGTCCACCGGTCAGAGACGGGAACATAGGTCCAGCCCAACAAGGACAAACCACGTGAGGGAGAGAGGAGAGAGACAAAAATGTAGGCCTGATATGGCAGAGAGAGAAACATCGGGCAGATGGTACGGCGCTCACCAAATCTAGCTTTCCCACTTCGTCGCGCCCGGACATTGCGCTCTCCGTCTCCGACCACCGCCTCCGCCGCGCCTCGCCGGAGACCGCGCCGCGTTTCGGGAGCTCGAGGGATGGCCTCCGGAAGCTTGGCGAGCCGGCCGTGACGCCGCCGCCTCCGCCTCCTCATCCTCCGATTACCTCCCTGGTAAGCTCGTGGGTGTCTAGTGCCTACCCTGGGGCTTGGAGACGCCTAGTTGCGAGGGATCTGGTGTCTGAATTGGGGACATCTCATCCTACCGTTTGATTTTGCGTGGTAGAAGAGGGATCGAGCTGAATTGGTTAGAGTTGATGGGAATGGAGGCCGCGCTTGGCTGTGTAGCATGCTCGGACTTCTGAGCGCTAGGATTGTTCCCGTTTGATTGCTGGTTTTGGTGCAATGTAGCTGCTGACTTGCTGTGCAGTTAATCAGTTAGAGCTGGATGAGCTTTTCGGATGCACCACCAGTCTCCGGTTACTGTGATGCCTAATGCGTCAACGGCACCACAAAATGTGCGAGAATGTGAAGACCACATTGCGGCTGTTGTACTGCAGTGTAGAATCAAGCTAGTTATGGGAACCATTGCTAGTTATAGTAGGGCATTGATGATAGCTTATGTTTACAGACTGTGTTGTGTAGTTTACACGATGAGCTTTATGCTGTACGCGTCTTAACCGCTCATTCATTCCTGTGATGGTACTTATTGTAGGAAGTGTCATGCCAAGACATCAAACGAGCTCAGCAAAGAGTGATACAAGTAACAAATACTATGAGGAGTGGCGGCAGCCTGGTACAGATGATGTGCGCAAGAGCAAGTCTGGATCAAGATACTTCACGGCATTTGGGGTGGATCTGTCCCCTGATAATATGGCAGTTGCCATTGTATACTTTGTGCAAGGGGTGTTAGGTCTTGCTCGACTCGCTGTGAGCTTTTACTTAAAGGATGATCTCCATCTCGATCCAGCTGAGGCATGTGGTTCCAGTCTTTTCTTTTCTCCATTTATTTTCTTTCTCCTTGAATCTAGAGACTAGCTCCTATGCCATGCTTGCATTTGTCTCTTGCGAACCATGTTAAGCAACTAAAATGGTTTCTCTTATGTAGACTGCAGTTGTATCTGGTTTCTCGTCCTTGCCATGGTTGATCAAGCCCCTCTATGGATTTATAAGGTACATAAGAGACCCATATATATTTCTTTCTCCTGTGTATTTTGTACACTTGATTAAGATTCGTCTTCTCTCGTCTTTCAGTGATTCCATTCCACTCTTCGGATATAAACGAAGGTCATACCTTATCCTCTCAGGGTTCCTTGGAGCTCTTTCCTGGAGTTTCATGGCCACAGTAGTGAACAGTAAATACGATGCAGCATTCTCTATTCTTCTTGGGTCACTTTCTGTTGCCTTCTCAGATGTTGTAAGTGCAAAATAAATAATGCAATCTCAATGTTCTCAATCTTTTCTATTGGTCATCAATGGTATCAAGTGCTTTGTATTTTGCTTGTTCAGGGCTTAAAGTTTTAGCAATTAGCATCCATTAAAGTGATGTGTTCCGATTGATATTGTTTTTTTGTGCTTTTCTTTCTAATAGTCGTAGATGTTCCTAGTCTTTTTTACTAATTTGTATGCTAATAAAGAGGCTTTCTGGGTGCGCCAAGTTGATCTACCAGTATATTGGGTTAAAAATCCTATTGTATGGATGCAGTCCATGTAAAGCTGTGATAATTTCATAGAGAAATGACCGTCAATTTGTTTTGATGTATCTCACATCTCAGTGCAACTTTACATATTAATATAGGCATTTGAAAAGTATTAACGTGAAATTGAGAAGAATACACAATGATTGTATCAGAGAAAGAACATATGGTCTAATACTCAGGAAGCTTGTTTTGAATCACCATCATTGCATTTGTTTCTGCAAATGTTATCTCTAATGGAAGTTTCGTTATTATGCTTTTCTGCCTGCTTCATGCAAAAATCCATGCACCATGTTCATTGAGCGCAATAATGACATCTATGTTTTGATGCATATCAACATGTATTATTTTATTTTTTTGACATGTGGATAGTATCTCCTTATATGGTGCGGATTACTGGGTATGGATGTATCCAAATAATGTTTTTACATAAATAAAAATGGCGCCGTTCAATATATATGTTAAAAATTTGTATTGTTTGGATTTGGACAAGGGAACAATAAGTTCTATAAGTAACGTTGCTTTGAGATTTGTCTCGTAGCCCTAATGGGAACACTGCAGGTGGTGGATTCTATGGTTGTTGAGAGAGCTCGTGGCGAATCACAAAGTACATCTGGATCTCTCCAATCACTGTGCTGGGGATCTTCTGCCTTTGGAGGAATTGTTAGTGCATACTTCAGTGGTTCGCTTGTGGATGCTTATGGTGTAAGGTTTGTCTCATAGTATCACTCGATCAATTTGCACCAGAGTGTTTTGTAGTGCAGTTTGCTGATGAAAGTATTCCTGTGAATGCAGATTTGTCTTTGGTGTTACAGCATTTCTACCCCTGATGACATCTGCAGTTGCCGTACTTGTAAATGAACACCGTGTACCTTCTGGGGAACATAATATCTTACTCTCTGGTTCAGGATTTGTTGAGAGCTCTAAGCACCACATCAGAAAGCTATGGGTTTCAGTAAAGCAACCTAACATTTTCTTGCCGACCTTGTTTATATTCCTCTGGCAAGCAACACCGCAGTCAGACTCCGCTATGTTTTTCTTCATGTATGTATAAAATCATTCTCTACAGTGCCAGTATCAATTATAGCAGGCTATTGGTTGGTTGCTTCTGCTCATTTGTCTTTTTTTTTTGGAGAAATTTCACTACCATAGCGTGCATTACATACGTAAAGGCAAGCAAAACTTGAATCTACAAATACAATTTAAAAAATCATTAGTGATGTCTCAAACTTTGAACATAATTTTTGTATGTCAACAAAGTGATTGTATTAATTGTTTGAAGCTATCAAAAGATATGATCTCATACTTCTTTATGCTAACTAAGCTAGTTTTTCATGTTTAAGTGACCAACCTTGTGCACTACTCTTTGTTACGATTTGAGCTTGTGTGTGCAATGTCCCCCGTGATACTGGCAGGAACTTTTCTTTGGTTCATTTCTTTTCTGGTTTGGACTTTGGAGTCCCTTTTGTACCCCACATGTAAACCCTTTTAGTGAAACATTATTGAATGGATCCACGTCAAGTCTTTTGCTGCTTGTAACTCTTCCCATATACTGGATCTTTGCCTTTATTTATATACTTGTGTCTCCCCACTCTATTGGGTATTTCACTTTAGAATGTGATTAATCTTGTTTCTTTGCTGTGTTATGATTATAGATGATTAACTAATTTTATCCATGTGATTATCAAATTTTTATGTCCTCTCGTAATTAATTTCAGCACAAATAAGCTTGGATTTACTCCAGAGTTTCTAGGGCGTGTAAAGCTTGTCACCTCTATTGCATCCTTGCTTGGTGTTGGGCTCTACAACTATTTTCTGAAGGAAGTTCCTTTGAGGAAAATATTTCTCGTGACTACCATAATAGGTTCAGCCCTTGGAATGACACAGGTGCTCCTTATGATATTTATATAATTGATGCTGCGACTTTGTTCTACTAACACACTACATTGTTCATGTTTCTATTCAGGTTCTTCTTGTAACTGGGCTTAATCGGCAGTTTGGGATCAGTGATGAGTGGTTCTCCATTGGTGATTCATTAATCATCACAGTCCTTGGTCAGGTTGTAACACTTGTACACTACTGCAACTGCCTAAAGATAGTAAACTCTTTTACATAACTGGGATGGGTAGAAAAGTTATGTTGATTCCACAAAATATACATTAACCGAAGCCCTTGTTCTGATATAATGTTCGTGGAACATTTCCTTTTTGTGCTTATAACTGAGCCTGATCAGTCCAGGCATGGCAAAGCTGCTTGTGAGCTTCAATATCTATTTCGAGGATTATATTGTCCACTTTAGAAGATAGCAGTCTCATTTGTTTGTGGTTCCACAATCATAAAACACAAGTATAGCATCGATTAGATATGAGTCTCTTCATCTGTGGCCTATATTTGTGTTTAAAATTAAAAAATATCATTTGGGATGTCTCAACTTTGAACATAATTTTTGCATGCCAACAAAGTGATTGTATTGATTGTTCGAAGCTATCAAAAGATATGATCTCAGACTTCTTTATGCTAACTAAGCTAGTTTTTCATATTTAAGTGATCAACCTTATGCACTACACTTTGTTATGATTTGAGCTTGTGGGTGCAATGCTCCCCATGATACTGGCAGGAACTTTTTTTTGGTTCATTTCTTTTTCTGGTTTGAACTTTGGAGTCCCTTTTGTACCCCATATGCAAACCCTTTTAGTGAAACATGATTGAATGGATCCACACCAAGTCTTTTGCTGCTTGTAACTCTTTCCATATACTGGATCTTCGCCTTTATTTATATACTTGTATCTGCGCACTCTATTGGGTATTTCACTTTAGAATGTGATTAATCTTGTATGATTAGAAATTATTAACTAATTTAATTTCAGCACAAATAAGCTTGGATTTACTCCAGAGTTTCTAGGGCGTGTAAAGCTTGTTACCTCTATTGCATCCTTGCTTGGTGTCGGGCTCTACAACTATTTTCTGAAGGAAGTTCCTTTGAGGAAAATTTTTCTCGTGACTACCATAATAGGTTCAGCCCTCGGAATGACACAGGTGCTCCTTATTATATTTATATAACTGGTGCTGCAACTTTGTTCTACTAACACACTGCATTGTTCATGTGTCTATTCAGGTTCTTCTTGTAACTGGGCTTAATCGGCAGTTTGGGATCAGTGATGAGTGGTTCTCCATTGGTGATTCATTAATCATCACAGTCCTTGGTCAGGTTGTAACACTTGTACACTACTGCAACTGCCTAAAGATAGTAAACTCTTTTACATAACTGGGATGGGTAGAAAAGTTATGTTGATTCCACAAAATATACATTAACCGAAGCCCTTGTTCTGATATAATGTTCGTGGAACATTTCCTTTTTGTGCTTATAACTGAGCCTGATCAGTCCAGGCATGGCAAAGCTGCTTGTGAGCTTCAATATCTATTTCGAGGATTATATTGTCCACTTTAGAAGATAGCAGTCTCATTTGTTTGTGGTTCCACAATCATAAAACACAAGTATAGCATCGATTAGATATGAGTCTCTTCATCTGTGGCCTATATTTGTGTTTAATGATTTTATCTGATTTCAATGTTTCATGACATGCAATCTTATGTTGCTTGAAAATTTTTACAGGCTTCATTTATGCCGGTCTTGGTGCTAGCTGCGAAATTGTGCCCTCCAGGAATGGAGGCAACTTTGTTTGCAACTCTGATGTCCATTTCTAATGCTGGAAGTGTTACTGGTGGTCTGATTGGTGCTGGCCTGACTCGGGTATTTGGAGTCACAAGGGATACCTTTGGGAACCTGCCTATCTTCCTTGGTCAGGTTGTAACACTTGTACACTACTGCAACTGCCTAAAGATAGTAAACTCTTTTACATAACTGGGATGGGTGGAAAAGTTATGTTGATTCCACAAAATAAACATTAACCGAAGCCCTTGTTCTGATATAATGTCCATGGAACATTTCCTTTTTGTGCTTATAACTGAGCCTGATCAGTCCAGGCATGGCAAAGCTGCTTGTGAGCTTCAATATCTATTTCGAGGATTATATTGTCCACTTTAGAAGATAGCAGTCTCATTTGTTTGTGGTTCCACAATCATAAAACACAAGTATAGCTTCGATTAGATATGAGTCTCATCATCTGTGGCCTATATTTGTATTTTAGGAATTTCTCCGATTTCATTGTTTCATTACATGCATCTTATGTTGCTTGAATATTTTTACAGGCTTCATTTATGCCAGTCTTGGTGCTAGCTGCGAAATTGTGCCCTCCAGGAATGGAGGCAACTTTGTTTGCAACTCTGATGTCCATTTCTAATGCTGGAAGTGTTACTGGTGGTCTGATTGGTGCTGGCCTGACTCGGGTATTTGGAGTCACAAGGGATACCTTTGGGAACCTGCCTATCTTGATTGTCGTCTGCAATCTTAGTTCACTGCTGCCACTACCTCTTTTAGGTCTCCTTCCAGAGGATTCAGGCAACTCAGAAAATGAAGAGACAAAACATAACTGATCCGAGGATTTAGCTGCATGTTATGTGCCTTTCAAGAATCCGCTGCAGTCCCCAGCTCGAAGCTCCATGCTCACATACGTCCTATACAACAGGAGTTCAGCAGATCAACCGGTAAATATCGGGGTCACACTGCATATAACTCCCTGTTGGTCACTGCTGTTATTACTCATATCAATCAACTTTGACCATTTACTTATGGACTATGATCATCTGCAAATGAACCCCAATACCGATGCGTACAGGTACTTGCCTTCTTTTTAGTGTCTAATATACCTTGTATGCTGAGGCAAGGTTTTAATCTTTTAATGCTATTTGTTAGCTAATGTAACCCCCCCCCCCCCCCCCCACCACCGGGGCTGAGATAGTAGCTGAACAATGATTCCCTTACGAAATTGAATGTAATGCAAAATCCCCAAATATTCCCCCCTGCGAGAAGCAGAAATATAGAGATGTGATGAAAGAAATGCGTGTGTGTAATTAATGTAACTTGTGATACATTATCAGGTTTTGCTTGCAACAATACTAAAAGTAAACCAATGCATTCCATTAAGCTCAGAACAGTGGATCGAACAGGAAGTTACAGGCACAATAGAAATATCACATCTATTACAGTTCAGTTCTCTTAGTTGCAATAAACAGTGCTTGGGAAACTGTAGACTTTCCCCTTTGATGTCTATTTTGAGGTCAATGTGACATGATTCCAATTTACTGGCAAGTGTATCACAAATAGCAAATAAAATTATGCTTCTATTTAATGGCGTGTGAAAGGTGACCTGAAAAAAAAATGGAAAACATGGCGCACTTGTTTATTTTTACTTTAACTGCATGGTCAGTTTATTTTATTTCCTACTTGGCAAAGTTAAATTCTATTATGAGTACTAGTCATGGTTTTTAACTCACCTCAGAAAATAGTTAAATGTTGTTGTCTTCTTCGCTATTGATTGTTGGTTCTAAATTACCATTCAAAATTGTCCAACACTAGGCATATGCAAGTTTTAACCGTTTCCTACATGTCTATGAAAAATAGTATAAATTGCAAACTGCTTTGAATATTCTGTTTGGGATGCTCATAGACAGGTCAAAAGATGTGCAATACAGTTCGATTGTAGCATTCAGGTTTCAGTCAGCATCCCCTCCACATCACGTTCTTGCATCAGGTTATCTCATGGATTCTTTATTGTTTAGTTCACACAGGCCCGTGTAAGCATATGCAATCGTGTCAGCACTCCAACTATGTTATGTTATTTTATTTAGGTGCTCATCTACTCAGCATAGTTGTATTATTCTGCCACATGAAGGGCTCTGACTGACTTTGCAAGGGTAGGAGTAGGGACTTTATTGCACTTATGGGGTCAACTGTGAACTGCATCGTTATTGTTTCTGATAAAAAGGCTAGAGATTTTATTATTCACAAGCATTCGGAAATGCTTTAAAATGATTGTAGAAAGCTAACCATCACAAACAAGGTTGTGAATTTTGAGTACAAGTTGAAGTTGTGGTAGCATCTTGGGACAAAAGGCTATGTTGTTGTTGATGTTGTGAATTGTGATACAGCCTCCATGGAAACCTTGATGGTGACATTAGGCGGTTCAGGCCGACTCCGTTATAACGTGATCTGATATAATTGTTGTTACGCTGTTCCGTACGTAAGTATTTTTAGCCAGATCTGGAAAAGTTGGGCAACGTGGGGATCTTATTACCTATACTCCCTCGGACTTTTAATTGATGTCATTAGGATAACTTTTCTAGCTTTTGAAAACTGGAATAGACTGTAGTAACTCACAAGGAATTACAATTTCTGGATCTATAATTTTATTTTCCAGTTTGCCCTGGTCATGGTTTGACAATGGACTCTTGACTTTGGCAACTTCTTGCTTTGGTTTTACTTGGCCGTGCATGCATGGTTACAAAAGAAATAATTCAGTTCTTTCTCATGCACAGTAAATAATGTAAATTACAATCGAGCCAGCACCTGGCGTGTGGGATCCATGCTGTGGCGGCCCGCCAATTGGAGGAGTGTGACGTGTGTGGACCGCTGTGGCCGAGCAAGACACAAGGCCAAGGGCGCCCACGTCACATCCTATCGTGCGCGCTTTCTATCCTACGTTCCTATCCTCGCTAGGCATCATCACCGTCTTTTCCCCTTGTTCGTTCCCTTCTTTTCATCTCTGATTCAATCTTTTGTTTGAATCATAGGCATTTAATAAGTGGTTTTCGAAAACAAATTGGGATCCAGCTTGTTATATTCTTGGTAGCATTGGATAGTTTCATGAAGAATGAGTCTTCTAACTTCCGTTGCTTTGATGGTACCGAGAGATGAATATCTGCATTCAGTCAATTGAAGGGTTTCTTAGAAATGATAGTGCGATTCCTTCACAGCTAAGTAGGATGTCTGAAGATGCTCAAGTGTTTTCATTTGCACGATTAATAGCATGACCGTGAAAAAAAATACTACTATTAGCTTGCAATAACTTCGCTTGCAAGGAAAATGAACAAGTTCAAACCAAACCGTCAATTGCCCAACTTTCCTAAAACGGCGATCATTTCTAACCCGTATAGATCGCAATAGCCGAGTGTTATTCACAACAATTTCAGAGGAAATGCAAATAATGTCTTCCAGTGCGGCCTTAGTCATCTTTACTATTAATATATTGTTTCAGCTTTATCTTTCTTTCAATGTTTTTTTTTGGAAAAAATAAATTAAATCACACCAGCACCGCCACGGCGTCACCTCTTGGTCTTGGCCACCACCATTCCGTTCCTCTTCTTCCCCAAAATTCCCCAACGCACAAGCGCGGAGCTCCACCCCCTGAGCGCGAATTCCAAAGCGGCGCTCCGATCTCCCCTCCCCTTCTCTCCCTTCCTCGCGCGTTTCTAGGGTTAGGGTTCCGTGCCCTCCTCTCCTCTCCTCCAGGCTGCTCCCGTC
>LAPY01000765.1:53533-73856 GCA_000970635.1 Eragrostis tef
CTACTGGCTCATCGAGGCCGCCAGCGTGCCCGCGGAGTCCGCGCCGCTCGTGCTCTGGCTCAACGGCGGGCCCGGGTGCTCCTCCATCGGCTACGGCGCGTCCGAGGAGCTCGGGGCCTTCCGGATCAACGCCGACGGCAGGACGCTCTCCTTGAACCCCTACCCCTGGAACAAAGGTACGATTTTGGCCATTTCCTTCTGTACACGCTCACCTCGTGTGATCAGGAAAGGCGTGCGACTTGTTTGACCTGAGGACGGATCGGTTTGTTGTTGCAGTGGCGAACATGCTGTTCTTGGACGCGCCGGCCGGCGTCGGGTACTCCTACTCCAACACCACGGCCGATCTGTTCACTGCCGGTGACAACAAGACAGATGAAATGTGGGAGTATTTTAGCCAATTGCCTCACGCTACCATTACAACGTGCATCATTGCGCTGTTTTTTTGCTCTGACGGATGTCTCCTGCTGTCATTGACTTTGAGCAGCTCATGATTCATACAATTTCTTGCTGAATTGGTTGGAGCGATTTCCTCAGTACAAGTATCGTGAATTCTACATTGCTGGAGAGAGCTATGGAGGTGAAGTGCTGTCAAAATTGATTCATTAATTCTAATCCTGAGATTCTGCAATCAGCATCGCTCCCCAACTGATTAATTCTAATCCTGAGATTCTGCAATCTGCATCGCTCCCCTTTATGCTTCATCCAAACTTACGCTTGTTGCAATGACTGCTTTTCAGGTCACTATGTCCCTCAGCTATCTCAGGTAGTCTACCAGAACAACAA
Source organism: Eragrostis tef (assembly GCA_000970635.1). Taxonomy (NCBI): domain Eukaryota; kingdom Viridiplantae; phylum Streptophyta; class Magnoliopsida; order Poales; family Poaceae; genus Eragrostis; species Eragrostis tef. The sequence goes on from LAPY01000765.1 coordinate 54,317, forward strand.
AGGCATAAAGAAGCCTATCCTAAATTTCAAAGGCTTTATGGTCAGAACTTCTTAACTCTTGAGCGTGCATTTTTCTTTGATTCTTAATTAATTTGGACATTTTCTGGCCAGAAATATCGACTATTCTGTCACTGCTGTAGGTTGGTAATGCCGTAATCGATGATTACCATGACTATGTTGGCACATTTGAATACTGGTGGACGCATGGGCTTATCTCCGATGAAACTTATGAGAAATTGCGGTTAACCTGTGAGTTTGGATCTTCTGAGCACCCATCGAAGGCCTGCGAGGAGGTTTATTCAACTGCTGAGGCGGAGCAAGGGTCGATTGACGCATACAGCATTTACACGCCTACCTGTAAGAAGACTTCATTTCGTAGGCGCAGGCTGATTAAGGGAAAAACGGTATGTTCACTTTGCTATTGAAACTTGACATTATGCTCTTTTCTGACTTAGTACTTTGTATTGGATTTTCCCTTGGTTCTTTTGACCACTATGCAACTCTTTACTATATTATTCACACACTTATAAATGTGCAACGTCTTAAAAAGCATAACAGTTCTTTTTTTTTGAGGTAAAAAAAGCCTAACAGTTCTTGTACCTCTTATTGACACAATTATTCCAATGCAGCTTTGGTTGCCTAGAGGATATGATCCCTGCACTGAACAGTACTCAACAAAGTACTACAACTCACCTGAGGTGCAGAAAGCATTACATGCCAATGTCACTGGAATACCATATGCCTGGACAGGCTGCAGGTGTGTTCTACAGGTTTCATCATGTTTGGGTCACAACAAATTCATCTCACTACCAGTTACCATTAAATTGCTTGTTCAGGATAATTTTCTCTAAACATGACTAAATTTTTGTAGTGATCCCTTGTTTGACAATTGGAAAGATTCACCAAGGTCCATGCTTCCTATTTACCGTGAACTTATTGCGGCAGGCATAAGGATATGGGTCTTCAGGTACATTGAATTTCTGTTGATAACATGATTTGCACTGAATCCTAAATCTGATAGTGGTATAGCAATGACTTGGTAAATCAGCGTGGGTTTTAACTTTTTACGTTGAACAATTTGACAGTGGTGATGCTGATTCTGTTGTCCCCCTCACTGGAACAAGATATTCCATTGATGCGCTCTATCTACCAACTCTCACAAACTGGTATCCTTGGTATGACGATGAAGAGGTTAGTCAAACTACTACAGTGACACTCGTAGTTAGATTCATTACCTTCACTTTTTTCCAAAGCTACAATCATCATGTCCTAATGGTGTCTCAATTTTTCTTAGGTCGCTGGATGGTGTCAAGTCTATAAGGGTTTGACATTGGTGACAATCCGAGGGGCAGGCCATGAGGTTCCTCTTCATCGTCCACGTCAAGGCTTGAAGCTATTCGAGCGTTTCCTGCAAGATAAGCCCATGCCCAAGCCCGTGGATAGCATTCAATCGTTTTAGAATTTCTTTCTTGCTATAAAGTTGAAGACCATAGACCACGCAAGTCAAATTGGTGTACAATTCTGTATACCACAATACCACATTTTCCAGATGAACAGATATCACCGGTTCAATCGGTGTTGGTCAGTTCTTCGTTATTTTGATGATCTGTACCACTATGGCAATTTAATAGATCAGGACCAAATGCCCATTTAAGTAAGCTAATTGGCGCTTTTCTTTGGGGTCTCATCTATACTGCAACCAGTCAGATGGCAATGAAACTTGAAGTTTTGTGAACATGCTTGCTCCTGAGTTCTGACAACTCAAACAAATCAATGTTCATATAGTATATGTGTAAACATTGCAAAGTATATATATTACATATCATTCTTGATTCAGTTGGCATATTTGCTACTATAAGTAGCAAGCATGCTTTGGCACACTGATTTTTCATAGCACAATCAACATTTTTCGGAAGATGTGATGTTCATTCACAACTCTTGCAATATGTAGAAGCACTCAAGTACATGTTATTCCATTAAAAGGCAACATCATCAAAAACATGTAACCAAGTACACAGATTTTTTTTTTCATAGCACCAAACGACATTTTACGGAAGCAGCTCTGAAATTCACCACAACTCTTACGCATGTAGGAGCATACATTGTTCCATGTACCGCAAATCATAGAACACTTGACTGACAAAACCATATGATCATCATCAAAACAAAAACACATCACTCTTTCGGGATAATTTTGATGCCCTTGATGAGGAGGCCCTTTTTCCACTTCCCGCCGTCATACTCAAACAAGGAGATCTCCATTTCTCCCTTCTGCCACTGATGTGCTTTCACCTCTCCAACCTTAAGCTGCAGCCACTGCCCCCTGGGCTTCTCCTGCAGGTTCTCATTCCGCTCCTGCACTGTTCCGTTGGGAAACTTGAGCCGGAGATTAACCGGGACAGTCCACCCGTATGCTTCCTTGGTAAGCATCACTTCAAAGACAACCTCATAGGTGACTATTGGTGTAAGATGGGACAGTTCCAGCTTCCCATGGATCTCCAGCCAGCAGACGTTCTCCAGCGACACCGCCTCGATTTCGGTATCACTGCAGGTTAGATTCAGAATAGAAAACATGAACAGCAGTCAGTCAGTGGATAAGCCGACTTGAAGCCTGGAAAACAAAGGCAAGTAAATAGTTGTTTGCAGAAGCACCTTGATTCTTGCAGGGGGTGCCAGCTCCAGAACCTGGGGTCTTCGCACCAGGTGATGGACAACGCTCTAGGGAACAGCATGAAGCAGTTGCACCTTGTTTTCTCATGCACCCAGTACTTCTGCATAAATTGTGAAATCAACCATTACAGTCAAGTAATACTGCCACAAAGCATCTATAAAACACTTAAATGCTCCTATTATTTACTTGCCTTTGTTTTCCCAGCCAGAAAGATCCCTGTGCTCACACGATCCTGCAGTTCAGCTGCAGTGGCGGTCTTCTCCTGGGCAATGATCTCATTGAACTTGTGAGGAGCCGGCGCTCTCTTTGACTGGGCCTGGTTGCTACCTGAAGTAGCACTACCCGTCGCCACCGGCACGGCATGGCCGTCCCCGACGCGGGATGAGGCAGTAGACTCCTCGTGCCGCGATGGTGATGCCCCCATTGTCTCGCTATCTGATGCTTGCTCTGTGTGAAAGTTCAGAAGATTGCGGTATATATAGTTGTTGAAAGCTAGTAGAAACGCGTTGGACACAGGTGAAGCTTTTTTTCAGCCAAAGCATTACAAACCCTGATAATCAAATGAAGTGACTTTTTTGGCCCCGCCGACGGCACCAGTGCTGTCCAGAAGATCAATGTCAGCAGCCGAAATGGACAGATGGGCACAGGGAATTAGCGGCGGAGAACAGCGGGGAACGAAGCATGTTCTTTTCCCCCAACTTGGCTCGTGGAACCCGATTCGACATGACGAATTTCGTGCAAAAAAACCAGGGGAAGCCACATTTTCTTTCATCAGAGGAATCTGCTTTTGAATCTTTCAAGGATGGCCAGAATTGCATGCTCCTGTTGTTGCACCGATGCTGTACGCCATTGTGATGAGTGAAGGAGACATATTTTTTAAGACAGAGGGAGACATATTCTTCCCAACTACTCCAAAGAACTCCATAATTTTTTTTTTTGGGAGACGAGAAGTCCATGACGAGTAGCTGGAGGACAGGAGCATCGAGAGGAGGGAGGGAGAGGAGCTACGAGCCGCGCCAATTCGGTCCACCCCAAACATCTTCGAGTCTGGTGTTTCGGCTCGGCCCACGGGAACGGCCCATAAAAATTTAGACCGGGCTGCCCATCTGACACGGAACAGATCTCGCCGACCTCGCTCATTCGCTGGCCGCCCCTTCGTTGATCCTCGGCCGGTGCGCTCGCCTCGACGGTGGACTCCGTAGTGTAGTGTCAAACTGAACGCTCACACACTTGGCGCTCAAGTCAGTTGAGACAAAACTTGGATTCCAAGTTTCGTCGCGCGTTGAAGGTGGATCGGACGACCGAGAGCGCGTCTTCTTCATACCATCAACCCTCCTCCCCGTTGACTCGTCAAACCGGCGACCAACACCAAAACCCACTCCGTCGCTCGTGAGATGAGATTGAGCTGGTGATTCGGTTCGGAATCCAATTCAACAATCAGCTTCCATTCCTGCAGCTGTTTTGTTTCCTGCGTCCGGCGCCCACAGGATTGCTGAGCGTCGCGCCGCCTCGCAGGTGCTGTTCATCTTCCCAAAATGGGGGCGCGTCGAACCCTGCGCGGGATTTATTTTGTCTTCCTTTTTGTTCTCATAATGATGTGGCTGGGCAGGTGGATCCTGTACGCTCGATGCTAGCTCCGGACATAGGCGGCGACGCGGCGTCCACTTCGTGTCCTGCAGATTCCCAAATGCAGCATCAGGCGCCCGCAGGAGCCGTGAGCCCCGCGAATTCCCATGTGCTTATTTCATATTATTACGATCGATTTACTTCATGATCATACGCATTGTAGTTGCGTTCAGCTGAATTCAGCATTCGTATGCGTTTGCTAGGCTGACCATGGAGTGGAGAGCGTCAAGGAACAGCTCTGCAGAATAGTTGCATCGTCTCTGTCTGCAACCTCACCGGGCGTGGATGTCGAGCCGATACTCGAGGTCTCAAAACCAGGGTTCGGCGACTACCAGTGGTATATCTTTGGTCAATTGCGGTCTCTAGATAATCAAATATTCAATTATCTGCTTGAGTTTTAGTCTAAGCAATATAATAATTTGTTGTCCATACTCAGCAACAATGCAATGAGTTTATTTGCAAGAATAAGACGGACAGGCACAACGTTCCAAAATCCCATAGCAGTTGGACAGGTATCATCATGGTCTGACCTGATGTTTCCTCGGTACACAGTTGCCTTGCTTTTTTCTCTTCCCCTTTAAACCGCAGTGTTTTGTATATTTCCAGGAGATTGCGAACAACCTGCCTCCTTCTGACATTGTTGAATCCACCTCTGTTGCTGGGCCAGGATATGTTAATATAGTCATTTCCAGTGATTGGATTGCAGAGGTTTGATTTGGATTTTGAATTCTTAACCACTGATAGCAGTCCTAGTGATACAAACTCTTCATGCTGAAAATCCTCCACGATTGCAGAGAATTCAGAACATGCTTATCCATGGTGTCAAAACATGGGCACCGAAGTTGCCAGTTAAGAGAGCGTTACTTGATTTTTCATCTCCTAACATTGCAAAGGAGATGCACGTTGGGCATATACGGTCAACTATAATTAGAGATACACTAGCACGCATGTTTGAGTTCGCTAATGTCGAAGTTCTTCGACGTAACCATGTAGGAGACTGGGGTACACAGGTATTGATCTAGAATGCATTGAAATGGTAAATTTCAACCCAGTTTATAAATCTTTGTTTTGAACTAAGACAAATATCAATATGTCAGTTTGGTATGCTGATACAATTTTTATTCGAGAAATTCCCAAACTGGGAGGAAGCTGGTAACCAGGCCATTGGAGATCTTCAGGTATGTGAAATTATGACAATACCAAAGTTTAGTTGCTCAAGTAGTACCTGTTGGATAACATATAATTAAAATAGGCACTTGTATGCACAGTTCCAGGTCTGTACTTTCTGGCTATATATTAAAAAAAAACTTACTCAAACATTGAGTGGATAACCTGCTTCCTTCCTCCAAATGGTAAACTATGACTATTAGAGCTATAGTTGATCCGGGAGACTATACGATGTCGCAGGGAATAATGTGAATTTGAAGATATGTTATACTCTGCTATACTATGTTATACTTTGTGTTTGCTATGATGATTACTGCTGTGTACCCATGTTTTTCAACAATCTTCTTGACTTTCCAAAATTCTGAATGCTTAAAGTATTCAAATTGTATAAAAAAAAGACTTTGCATTTTGATTAATTATTTCAAAAAACCCATTGTTTCTGTTTATCTGCTGCAGAGCTTCTACAAAGCATCTAAGACAAAATTTGATGAGGATGAAGATTTTAAGGGCAGGGCTCAGCAAGCAGTAGTTCGGCTGCAGGTTCGTGTTGTTATGATAAGTGGCTTTTAATCTTAGCTATATGGGGTGACTCATCTCCAAGAAATACTTGAATTGTAGCAAGGGGAAGACACATACCGAGCTGCATGGAAGAACATATGTCAAATCAGTCGGAATGAGTTTGATTTGGTCTACAAGCGCCTTGGTGTGGAGCTTGAAGAAAAGGTAGTTTACTCTCTCTCGTTGCTTAGCACTGAGTGGTTACAACTATATCAGGTAAAGTTGGAGGGTCTATACCGTGTGTATCAAAATTTGTGGTGAAGATACATATATAATTCTGGTACTATAATTCCGATGTGAATTTTTATTTTCAAGAAAATATTTAATTGTTGCAATATTAAAGAAAATCATTTCATGGACATGCTTGGGTAACTTCAGTTACCTTGCCTGTGCTATCCTGCAGCCCGCAATGTCTAATCAGATTTCCTGTTTACTAGTTTGAAATGGTTTGGCCGGTGATGAAATACTGACAAATTACTGTTCATTCCTGTTTTGGGAGGAGTTAATAAGTTCGTTATACATTTTCTTCATCTTTGATTTGTTGTCAACTTCACCTCACATGCTGACTAAAATTTAAATCTTCTCAGGGTGAGAGCTTTTACAATCCTTATATTCCGCAAGTTTTAGAGGAATTCACAGCCAAAGGCTTGATCACGGAAAATAAAGACGCTAGAGTTATATTCATTGAAGGCCAAAATGTCCCACTGATAGTGGTAAAAAAGGATGGTGGCTTCAACTATGCTTCCACAGACTTAGCTGCTCTTTGGTTAGTTGGAAAAACACCCAATTACAAACTGTTCCTTTTGTATTTTCTCTCCATGAGAACACATCCTTGTCACATGTTTACCTTTGATATGACATCAGTACTTTTTAATTCCTATAGCACATTCTTTTTAATTCCTTTTGTACCTTCTCTGTTATTTTTTCTAAAAAAAAATCATGAAGGTATCGACTTAATGTGGAGAAGGCAGAATGGATAATATATGTGACGGACGTTGGTCAGCAGCAACACTTCCACAAGTTTTTCAGTGTGAGTACCAAGTACCCTCATCTTTACAGATTATAATTGTCAGTTCTAGCACTCTTGTTTATGTTGAATGAACACTAACAAGGGATTTCTAGCTGACGTGTTGTTGCTGAAATGATTGTAGGCTGCTAGCATGGCTGGCTGGCTCCCAGACCAAAATGGAAAGAGGTGCCCTAAAACGAGCCATGTTGGCTTTGGCCTCGTTCTCGGGCCAGATGGCAAGCGTTTCCGAACTCGTGCATCTGAAGTTGTTCGATTGGTAGATCTGCTTGATGAAGCTGAATCCCGGTGCAAAGCAGAGCTTAAGAAACGCCTTATTGAAAATGGTACTTTATTTTCTGTCCCATTTTAATATTCAAAACTTCTCTTATAGCTGAACATAACACCATCATTGATTTGCTCAGGTAAAATTGCTGACTGGACAGACTATGAGCTAGAGAAAACTTCAGAGATTATAGGATTGGGCGCTGTTAAGTGAGTTTGAATTCTCTTCTGTATTAAGTTCGACCTACAAACAGCATATCGTTATATCAATATCGTTACTTCAAACCCTTTGAAAAAGAGAGAGAGAAAAAACATGTATTCTGAATACATATTTTTATTGTATGACGTATGATCAGACTATCCAATAGCTTATACACTAGCTGTGGGCTTGAAAATCAACTATCCCATTTTACTTATCATATAGTTGGTGTTTAATTTCTTAATGACTGGACAGTTTTGATGATGCTTTTTCATATGTTTGATAATTTATTGACGTTCAGGTATGCAGATCTTAAGAACAACCGGCTAACAGACTATACGTTTAGTTTCGAACAGATGCTAAGTGACAAGGTACACTATTCCATTTGATTGATTTCTTCATCTTTATTGTCTCGGTATTTTTGTTGAAGTCCTGAAATTTATAACATTTTATGATGATCACACAATGATTCTATAAGCAGGGAAATACCGCTGTCTACCTTCAGTACGCGCGTGCTCGTATCTGTTCCATCATCCGGAAAGCTGACAAGGATATTGAAAAGCTAAAAATGGTAAGCTTATTAATTCCTATAGTTTGAAACCATCAATTCTTAGAACAGAGCATCAAGTTATTACTGATAGTTGTTGCTCTCCTTGTTTTGGCTATTATCAGAGTGGATCCATTACTTGTATACATTCTGACGAGCGAACCCTGGGATTACATCTAATCCGGTTTCAAGAGGTATGTCAGTAAGTGTTCAGAGATGTTAACCAACGTTCGTTTCATAAGGTTTTGAATGCGTACTTTTATTGCGACTTGGAACTCTAACAGCAACCGAGACATTTCACTTATGAAGTAGTGGCTGTGTTTAACTGTTTTCATAGACACAAAACCGTACATTTTTTGTTGACACGAACACAGACCATACCTAGTGACGCACAAGTCTTTCAAAACGTGGTATTATCAATATGACACCAGCGTTACTGCAATATACAGGTTGTCGAACAGGCCTGCACCGATCTGTTTCCTCATTATCTGTGCGATTACTTGTACAGCTTATCTGAAGCATTCTCGAAGTTTTACACCAACTGCCCGGTATAATTCTCTCCACACATCCAATTTTTTCTTCCCATATCACCTTGTGTTTTTGGACTCTCTAGTTTTGGTCCTTCTGAACTACATTTTGATAGATTTACTCAAGTATCTGTTAATTCCAACAGGTGATGGGGTCGCCGGAAGAAACGAGCCGCCTGTTGCTTTGCGAAGCAACCGCAGTTGTCATGAGACAGTGTTTCTACATGCTAGGCATAACGCCAGTCTACAAGCTATAACAGTCCTTGCAAGTCAATTCTTTAGTCACATAACAGTCATAGATTTAGAAAGTTCAGTGAAGTATACATCATGTTCACAAAATGAACTCCAGAGGTGTCGCTCAATGTAAATATTTGTATTGTCTTTTTCTGAGTATTCTATTTCTTAAGCTTGTCCTTAGGCCCCTTTGTGTGTTTAGTATTTCCATGACCTGAGCACTTCTATTACACCGTCACTGGTTGATCGTTTCAACCGAAACACTTCACTCTTTCAATAGCATGCCGCCGTTAAGTCACCAAGGTGCAATGCGGACAGGCTACAAGGGGGAAAAAATCTGTACTGATACTGGCAGATAAGTGCACCGGTTACGCAGCTCGGTTACGTACATGGGTTCCCTTCTTTGCACCCCTTTTATCTAAGAGCATTCAAATTAAGGGCCGCTGATTTTCAAATGCCGGGCCATTACTCTTATGTCTGTCTCATTTTCATTCACATCAGCACCACCATGGTAATGAGTAAGCGCAAGGTACAACAAAGACAGTAAGATATGACTAATCTTGCAAATGAAGACTCAAATTCTGAAGCGGCACTTTGCAACACCCCTAAAGCTCTGTCCCCTATCCTACCACTAGATCTCCTAACTTTGCAACACCGCCACCGCTGCGGACAACTGGGGTTCTAAGGCACCCAAGTTTTGCTACTGCCTAGCCCTCTTTGAGCAGCAACTGGGGCACTTGTAATGTTTTATGCTTTCTGCCTTCGCGGGAGTTATCTTGACGCACTTGCCGTGGTACCACCTTTCACAAATGTCGCACCCGATCCAGAATTCATCTGCGCTATATATCCCGCCGCAGGTTCCACATAGGGTTTCACCATGATCACTGTCATCTTCTCCATATGCTTCATCAGCTGATTTACCGTTATTTTCCACCTGATAATCAAGCGATGGCTGGAGTGTAAGAGCAGAGTGAACATAACAGGATAAGACAGCTGGAATCATAAGAGGTGATATTACCTTAATTGAGGGCTTGGCTCTACCCCCATTGTCCATATTGGACCTCTCCTTAGATTGTCTCACACCAGAGACAACTTCAAAAACAGTTTGCAAATCATTTATCATACCAAATAAACGCTTCCTATTGGATGACAGGGAAAACAATGAGATATCAGCACCATAGGTCACATTACACGGAGCTAACGACATTGAAACATAAACTCTTCAAAATATAAATCATGGGCACATTAGTTCGCACAGATATAAGTCATCAAAAAGAACCGCTTGCAGACTAAAATTCCATGGGCATGCGCATTCGTACAGTTATCACAATGTGATAAAACAGTATGCAATCCACATGGGTTACATATGTAAAATCAATTATCGTGCAGCAGGGTATCTACATGGATGATGAATTCAGAATGAGTGAGTTACAAAAGAAAGAACGACTCCAGCATTGCAAAACACAACTCGTGAACCGGAATCCATAAAAAATCAAGAGCAAGAAAGACACGTAAGATAACAGATCGAGGAGCCAGTGGCTCAGTTTGCCAGCAGCTCTAGGTGTGAGCACTGCCGCATGATTTCGATCCTTGGGATTAAATCTCACTGAGGTTCATCCCCAAATAAAAATCCCTGACTGATATGCACTGGAGTCACAAAGGGAGTGTGATGTGACGCTGCCTGTAAAGCCTGAGTGAATTTTATTTTCTATTTTTAATCTCTGTAAGGATGAATGGTGTCTAGGTGTGTAAATTAGAGAACCTTAGGGTCACCTCCAACCCTCATGTATGTAAGTCTAGCATGGTCCTTATGGTGTGGCGTCACTGACGTGTGTTTGAGTATGCGTAAAGATACAACAGCTTGTACTCTGGTGTTAAGGCCTCAAGTTATTAAAAAAACAAAATGGTTCTCTAGCACCGAAAGATCACCTGATCCGTAAAATACCATTGAAAGACTCCGTCTCCGGAAAATAGCATTGAAAGATGAATAGTGCTCCGGAAAATAGCATTTCGTAACCTTTGGATGTTTAGACTGTGAATTAGGAAAAAAAAAATACCCCTTGCCTTTGCAACTGGCCGAATCAAGCAGCATCGACATGGCGAAAAAAACGAACGTGATGAACTTCGGAAGGTTTGCAGAAATCAAACACCCGACGGATCAAAACCGAAGTCCAGGTCGCTGATATCGTCATATAGCAGATGAAATCATAAGGTTGACAACAGATTTGAATATTGGTGCCCGCCTAGCAGATGGAAAAATTGAGATGAATTGATGGAAATCAAAGGTTGGACTGTCGCCGAAATCATTCTCACGTGTGATGAACTGAACGGGTTGCTCTGCAGTTAGGGAGGAGGAGGAACTCAAGCAGGTGATAGCGTCTCCGATACGCTGCGACCGAGGATTGGGGCGACGTGGACATCAATTTGTTGACGACGACTGAAGAAGGGATCGATTTGAGAACGACACAAAACAGAGCAGCTTCTGTTCAGGCAAATGAGACGCTGGACCACAACCGAGCCCGGCGAGACCACAACACCCTCCCGCCCCTGATCTCCTCCTCGGCGCCAAGAACCAAGGCACCGCTCGTCTCCACTCCGAATCCCCGCAGCCGCAAACCAGTCTCCTGCTCGAGCGGCCAAGTGGGCAGCGGGAGTGGATGGTTGTGTACGAGAAGGCGGATGAGAAGTGGCCACAGGAGAGGACGGCGGTGGGGCGACGGTGGCACGAGCAGCAGGACCGGACGGCTGAGGTGAGGGCGGCGCGAGTGGCAGGGGCAAGCATTCTGGCCGGCGGCACAAGTGGCAGGGGCAGGGCAGCGATGCAAGAAGGGTAAATATGTCATTTCCCCTATCTGTTCTAACTAAAAATGGCTGGAATGCTATTTTCCGAAGCACTGTTCACCTTTCGATGCTATTTTCCGAAGGCCGAGTCTTTCGATGGTATTTTCCGGTTCAGGCGATCTTTCGGCGCTAGAGAACCAATTCTCCCTAAAAAAAAAGGGGTCATTAATGTCAGATATGTGCTTCTCGTGTTATTAATCCACAATCAACCCAGTAACATAAGCTTTCCTAATAAGCAAATATCATAAATTGCGTCTTTGGCTCTGCATTTCACATCAGCATTGCATACATTTCAATAGAATATAATTATTCCAAAAGTTGATTGCCCTTCATATCAGATTTATTTTAGTTTGTATTGATGAATATACAACTGTAAAAAATTGCAGTACTGTGAAAAGATAATTCAAAAAAAGTGTGACGAGACAGGGAGCTAATTCTGTTATGAATTTGAAATAACTATATATATGCATCAAAAGTAATCAAAGTCCTAAGTGGCAATAAATAACCAAAACAGACTATGAGATCTAATACTATAGGTGCCTTTGAATGAGAGGGGAGTTTGCTTCCATGAGTCAAGTTCAGTACAAGAATCAAAGTCCTTTTGCTTTGAGAAAATAAAAAGAGTCCTAAGTCACAACAAATAACAAGAACTGACTATGAGATGCATTACTCTAGGAGCGTCAGAGCAAGAAGAGATTTTGCTTCCATGAGTTGGGTTTAGGAAAAGAGATACTGAAAAGATTGACAAGAGGCAACATCTGCAAGGTACAAATGTAAGAAATTTACTAATAGTAGAGGAGAATCTAAAACTGATTTGGTGTAATCCATAACACATGCTATCAACTTAAGGCATAATTAAATGTTTTAATCAGCTAACAGATGCACAACTAATAAAAAATTAGTAAGATTCACAGTTTCCACCTAATGTTATTTTTCTCCGAGCAAAGGGCCTTTTCAAAGTTGGCACGAGATAGATAAACAATGAAGTAACCTACACGTATGTAAAACAACCAACCTTCAAGCAACCCAAGTCCACACTAGGAGTCTGGGACCACTATTTACAGAGGTAGAAACATTGAGATGACTAATATGATACTGTTTGATAAAGCTAACAATATTTCAGTACAAGCAAGTGTCCGGTAGAATTTGGAACGCTACAATCATCTACCATTCACCAGGTCATTACTTTACGAGCTCATAACCACACCTTTCTCCAAATACTCACAATAGTGAACCAAACTTCTCACATAAGTCTGCTTTATGTGCCTGTGAACCTCTGTACATGTGTGCTTCTCTAGAAAGCAGCATACCCAACTACCCATGACTTCATACCGGACACTGACTATCACAGAAAACAAACAGATTTTGCCCTTTACGTCAAACTACTGCTTCGAGAGGCAATAGCCTTCAATCAATTAACATCACAGACAACGGGGAATAAGATCTCATTTTGTTTAAAACTATTGCTATATGAGATCAGATACATCAAAAAGACAAAAAACCTATGTCGTTTGTGAAATTGCACGGTTAAAATTCCATCACTGAATCACAATAGCACGAGGAAACAAGCATCATCCCAATAGCAACACCGTGATGGGAGGAGTAAAACAGAGGGGATCGATCAGTGGCAGCCTACCGGTCGTTACGGTTGAGCCGGGCGGCGTAGTAAAAGGCAACGGCGAGGAGCCATGAGTCGGAGTGGACGGCGACGAGCGCGAGCCAGTCACGGCGGGGACGGCGGTTCATGCCGTCGCGCGCGAAGTTGATCCCCAGCGCCGGCTCCGGCAGCTCCGTGGGCACCTCCTCCGCGGGCAGCGCGACCTCCCACGCCTCGTTCGCGTAGCCGTACAGGCACAGGTTCTCCTTCTCTGCTCAATCCCAAACGCAGGAACCAAAAAAAGCAATCACACGCGCAGCTCTCGACGCGGCGGATCAAGTGGAGCAATGGGGAATCGCGTCGAGAAGGCGGCGCCGAAGCGCGACTCACCTGGATCGCACTGCGCGTAGAAGTCCTCGACGTCTGCAGCAGAGCAAAATAGGAGGAGGTCAGGTCCCGCTCCACGAGGGTTAGGGTTCGGGGAGCAAAGAGAGGGAGGAGAGCCCGTTTCACTGACCGTGGGTGACGGCGCGGAGGATGGCGGAGCGGCGGGCACGGTAGTCCTTGTAGATTTCCTCGACCGTGCGGGGCGGCGAGACGACGCGGCCGCGGCCGGCGGCGGCGTCACCCATGGCAGCGGCGAGGGGCGGTGCTCTCGTGATCTCCGGCGAGGCGGGTGTGATGCGGCAGCGGTTCGCGAAAGATGACTGTGCTGGTGTGTTGTGGTGCGGCGCTGAGGCGAGAGGGAGGGTCAGACGGCGCAGAGCCGTGCCCGACACAAGAAGAAATGTTGCCAAAAAAGTTTTTTATTCTTTGATCGAAGGAAATCAGCTTTATTTACATCTAACGCAGGCTGTTCATCTGATCCAGATCGAACGGGTATGGTTCTATCGTCTTCCTCCAGCCACCCGAGGGCGTTGACGGAGAAGAGAACGAAGCGGCCAGGGTGAAAGTTCCCAGGATTACGGTCGATTGATCAATAGAGAATGTGCTACTAAAGAGATCAATAGAAGAGAACTCTCCATGTGAATGCCACGAAACATACAAAATTACAAAGAGGACCTCTCAGCTCAATGTGCGCAGCAGCAGTACGCTAACATTGCGACAGCACATATGTACAGAAATGCAGCCATCTGCACAACAGATGGTACAAGTAATTCAATTGAAAAACAAAGACACATAAAAGGCACATAGGAACAAATTACTCTTATGAACAAATAGACACTATTAAGAACATATTAATGCTATCATTTGTTCATTTACAACAACACGCAATACAAACAGAAGAAATAAAAGAATAGAGTACATTACTAATCGTAGGTCACAAAGAAGACCATGATCCCAGTCCTCAAAAACTGATACCCCAACGATTAACCGCATTTTATTGATCCTACCATTTATTGACGCAAACAAATGTACACTCTTACAACATTGCACCCCTCGGATGCCTTTGTCTTGCCCTCTGCTCTTCCATTTCGTTCATCCAATCAGAAAGACAGAATATACCCTTCCACGAGAGGTACAATCCAGCAGCAACGGTTATCAGTAGCAAAATAATCAGCAGCACTCTCAACACGTAGGTCTTGACTTCCTGGAAAAGACAGAGGACATAATTCAGTGGAGCAGCACCTTTGCATCATTCGCCATGTTCGCTTGGCTGCTTCGCAGCGACTGTTTTGCAGCAGCTACAGTGTTTCAGCTACAGTATTTCAGTTATTTCTTCTGCAGCCGCTACAGTGTTCGCAGTTATTTTTCTGCAGCCGCAGCTGCAGCCTACCGAACAGGCTAATTATTTTTTTAGCAATATACAGTAGGGAAAACCCCCACTATGGTAATTATTAATAATATACATAAAGAAACAAAAAGGAAGTAACACTGCACAAAGGGAAAGAGAAGAAAAAGGCTGTCTCAAGCCAGATGAGCGAGCACCTGTGTTATACGTACCTGGAATTTAGATATTTCAACAGCTTCTTGTCCACGGTCACGTCGTTTCCTGCGTTTGGGCACATTTGCAACCTCCACAACGGGGCTCTGTGGAATGCAGAGAAATGAGCACAAGTTCATTACTAACAAAATTATTTGTTGCTTTACGGTAAACATTAGCTAAGAACATGAGAAACAAACACACATGCAAATGAATAAAGAGCCGCGATAGTAATATCTTGTACCTTGTTCTCCTGACTTTTCCGGAGATGGAACTCTGAATCTGGCACCTTGACCTTTTTAATGCAATCTCTACCACAAGCAAGCAAGCCAACTCCAAACTGATTTTTAGGTACTTCTTTTGGATCACGACCTAACTTACGATATTCCTTGAGGACATCTTGACATAACCACTCTTGTTTCAGAGTGTTGCATGAACAACGGACATTGACCTTAATGGGAAGAAAATAACATTTAGTTACAAGAATGATTTGTACTACTAAGCGAACATAAAAATATCTGTTAGTTAAAATATGTTATATTCTTGTTTCAACAGATAAACATTGCAGCACCAAAGACCACACACTTGTGCCAAGTTTGGTTACCAATTGCACGTTACTACTAGTACAAGTTATTCAACACTGAACAATGTGAATTGAATGCATATGCTTAGAGCCCCAGCCATACCTTTTTCATGCATTGTTCAATGGACGGGCATTTACCAGGGTGACATACTTCTGAGCAAAGATGGGAACAATTTGGTAATTTCCTGTTCAGATAAAATGCTCAAATATTCAATAAAAGTTAAGTTGCAGAAGTTCGATTACAGTTGAGGAAAAGAAGAGAAGTCTGCCAACATTTAGAGTGGAAACAATTAAGAGCCAAGAAGAGATATAGGAACTGACCTATGACATGGGCCACCACAAGACCTAACTTTAAGTTGTTCCTTGGTATTTAAGTTGTTAAAATACACACATTCAAAAGCATGTACCATAGCACCACAATGGCATGGTCTTTTGACAAGGACTTTGCAAGGTGGACAATCGCTTAGATGGCATGGCAAAGGGCAAGGATGCGAACAAGGAGGCTCCCTAACCTGAAAGAAATATAAGAGTAAATACTCTGCACAAAGCTTAAAAGAAATATACGATGCCATGGTAGATTTATATTGAAGTTGTAAAAATGAAACAAACTCAAAGTTTTTGAACAGGAAAAGACAAGAGAAACCACACCCTTTGACAAGGAAGATTGCATTCTTCACAAGGCTCGGCATGTATTTTCCCTCTGTTGACAAATCCTGTGGTATCTCCTTCAGGTGGGGTCTCTAACACATGACAAGACTTTGTACAATAATGATTGTTGCAATTGAGAAGATTTCCGCATAAATTCTGACAGGGAAATGGCCTCCAATTGAAACAAAGCATCTGCAGAAAAATTAAATGAATTGTATGATTTCTCTAATTGATCTGCAAACCGGTGTCATCATGTGTGCAGTAGCGTCACACACCAAAACCATTGTCAACTTTTGAAAACTTACTGCACGTTCTTGGCCAAGATGTTGTCCCAAGCATGGCACCAAAACAACCTCCTGGCATGGTGGGCACGGTGTTCCAGGTGTACATTCTATGTGTTTTTCTATTTTCCTTTTTGTTGGTTTCAGAGTGAACTCAGGGTTCGGAGGAGAAATTGGGCCATGACACCTGTGTACCATGTGAACATTATTTACATATCAGAGGAAGTGCACTCCATGGTAAACTATCAGGTCCAAACACCGAGTCAATAGCACATTCAGTATAGTTAAATGACAAGACCTTTCTTTGCACTTGTGGCCACAAGAAAGTTCTTCTCCACAAGTCAGTTTGCAAGGTGGACAAGCTCCGTAGTGGCATTTGTGCGGCTACAAGGAATTAAATATCAGGTAAATTAGACCGTTTATATTATAATAGAAAAAGCAACTATGCCTACTATCAAAAGGATAAAATTCTTATAAAGACATTAACAACTGAAAGATGTATTACAATAAACTAAATAAGATCAACGTGCATATAATGGCTATAAACAATTAATATTATTGTGCATTAATGGCTAATGACAGCATAAAGGAAAAAAAGGAAGAAGCGGATTACTCGACATTCAAGCTTGTGCCTGCAAAGGCGAGCTATATTGCATTTCTTTGAGCATTTGGGTGGTTTCTGATTCTTCTCAGTCCCACAAGGAACCTACAATAAGTTATGATATCAATATTGGAAATGAAAATTAGCAACAGCAATACAATTATTTCACATACTAGCAAAATCACAGAGTTGATCAAGAAGACAATTTTTTCCCTTTTCCTTTTTTGAGTGATGAGCAACACAGCATCATCTATAATAGAGTAAAGGATAAGTTTTCAAATGAATGGAGTCATGAGAGAGACGCTCTGAGCTGATTATCTTTCTTAAGCCATCATGTCTGATTAAGCATGCAGCATGAATATAAACAACAGAAAGATTGAACAGAATTAAGAGTCTACCGAATTCCACCTCAAAATTTGTTTTCCCGCAAGCACATGAAATGGTCTTCAACAAAGGACAAGGTGAGCAAGCACCTCTGGCAAACAAGAAGGAAGATGTTATCACAAGAACCAAGAAAAAATGGGCATTATGAAGCACTCAAATATAGATAATGTATTGCTGTCCAAAAGCAAATGCAACTACGTTAATGAACAAAACTACTTCCTTTGGAGTTCTCTAACTCTAATACATAGGTCATGACACATTTAATGCTTTGGCACATGTGTTGGAACAAATATATGGCTCCAATGGTAACATATACATGGCAAGCTAAGGTGGTGTATCTATGATTCAAAGATTAGAAAATACCTGTGGCATGGTGAAAGGCATTTATGGTTGCCACATCTGAGTCTCCTCTCACAAATCTGTAGACAGATACATCTTTCTTTTAGTTCTTGCCATCAAACATTATGAGCAAAACGGGAACGAGTATACCTCTGAGCAGGGTATGCAATCCCCGGCACAGCAACGCTTTTTACAAGCATGGCGGCCACAGTCTCGCAAACGCTGACATTTCCTTTCACATGTCAATTCTTGGTAGCATGGCACCTGATGCAAGCATTATCCAGGAACCAAAAAACTAAGCATCTGAATCTTAATTAGTATACCTAAAAATCTATAGAAAATCAATATTACTGGTAGGGTGGTGCGCGTGTACTACTCATCCAAATTGATGAAAATGGAAATAGCAGCATTGCAAATTATAGTTATTCTGTTAGGTAATTTATCTACAAGAGTCAAAGAGACAAAGAGAAAATTAGGTCATATCCTTTCACACGTCAATTCTTGGTAGCATTGCACCTGATGCATGCATTATACATGAAACAAGAAAACTTAAGCAATTGCATCCTAATTAAGACATAAAAGCTATAGAACTCAACATTAATGGATAACACGCAATTACTACTCATCAAAATTGATCAAAATGGAAACAACAGCATCGCTAATTATAGTTATCCTGTTAGGCCATTTGTCTAGAAGGGTCAAAGAGACAAATCGCCAAAGCAATTTGAAGCAGAGATGCATCAAACATCCAATGTAGCTCCATTGACATAACAAGAACCAATATGAATTATCGACACCATTACAATTTTATTACATCTATAGATTACTCCATGTTGGCATTCTGAAAACTGATGCTAATAGTATGAGTGCCTCCAAATTTCTTTTTAACATTTTACTAAACGATCCGGATTCCTTTTTCAGTTTATCTGCTATGATGGTCCATTAAAAATTCGTTGTATAGGATATGTACCTCCTTCTTTAGACCTCCACAACGGCAGGACTTGGTGATCACAAGCCGGCAAGTCTCATCACAAGGACCACGATGGCACCGCTCAGGGCACCTATGTCGTCCACACCCGAGCACCTTCTCGCAAGTCGATCCGCATGTGGCAGCCTCCGCATCACACTCTAGCTTAGGATAATCTTTCTTCCCACAAGGACAAGTGCGCCGACCTCGGAGTGGGCATTCCCCGCATTTCCCACCGTGGCACCCCCTCTCACACCTATGCTTCCTGCAATCCAACATCCCACCACACTCCCGCTTGCACTGGAAAACTCTTTCTGAGCACAGCTTCTCCTCCATTGTCTCTCCACACTCACATTTGTGATTCCCCCGCACTGCGCACGGCGGGCAGTTCCCCTCATGGCAATCCACAGGACACCGGTGTATTCCACAGCTAAGACGTTTATTACATTTCCCCCCACAAGAGTAACGCTGATGGGCACAGCGCCGGGGCTCCCGGTGCGCCCCACAAAAGCACCGTGCGTTACTAACAACAGCTGGGCATGGCGGGCCCGGGCC
>LAPY01000765.1:98167-128666 GCA_000970635.1 Eragrostis tef
TCACCTGCTGTCCCTCGGCGGTGATGTTGAGCGGGTACTGCCCCGGCGAGTTGTTCCCGGCCTGCGTGCGCAGCGGGTTGCTCACCGTGTCGAACTGCGACATCGGGATCAGCGTGGACAGCACGTGGTACTGCACCAGCGCGTTCTTCTGCTGGTCCGACAGCGAGTTGAGCGTGCCGGAAGGGAGGGACGTGAACGCGTTGTCCGTGGGCGCGAAGATGGTGAGCCCGTTCCCCGAGCTGTTGAGCTGGTTGTCGATCTGCTGCGCCACGCCCGTGGAACGCAGGAGACGGATGAACGTGTTGAACTGGCCGGCCTTGGCCAGCACGCCCGTGATGTTCGTCGTCCCGGCCGCCGGCGCCGGCGCGGCCGGGGTAGGCGTCGCCGGCGTGGTCGGCGCCGCCGTGGGTGCCTGTGCCGACGCCGTGATGGCTACCAACAGCACCAACAGGAGAGACACAAGCTGCTTCTGTATGCCGTGCATGGTGTCTTGCCTGTGATCGCTACCGCTCCTCTCCCCTTGTGATTACAGGCTTAATTTGCGCACGCAACGACCAAAGCGATCGATGCAGTGCAGCTCAGTGTGACAGTGTTGAGGGATGATGCTTGCTTGTGATGTGCTGCCGGCTTATAACGAGGTGGTTGCGTTGGGGAGAGGAGTGAGCTGTAAGAGATCGATCGATCGATCGATCGATGCGGGAGGTGGTGGGGAGCAGGTCTTACAGTTACAGGGCACCAAACGGAGGAGGTGAGCTGCCAAGGGTGGAACAGGCTAACAAACGCAGCCCGGCCCGGGGTTGCTTCAGGCAGCAGCAAGTGCATGCAGATCGGGGGCCAATTTCCCCCCTTCTCCATTCCTCCTCCCTTTTTGACAATCAAGGGTGGCGATGATGGTGATCTCAATTGCAAGCGAGGGTCACTGCTAGCCTGTTATTTGGGCAGGACTGATTGATTTTGAAATGATATGCCGACTAACGAAACATGGCACGCGATAAATGTATGGATATTAGGATGGATATCAGGTATTCATCAGCCAACTCAAAACAACTGGTGGATTACAGTTCTGAGAAAAATTGATGCAGCATTATCTACTTGGAACTTCTTTGTGTCACTCATGCCTGTCTACCTAAATATTGCATCCTATTTGGACATCGTGGTTTGGTTTACCTGCGTAAATTTAATTCAGGGGAGCAGGAATGGAATCACCAAACCAACATGAAAGTTCAGATGAGCAGAACAAAGTAAACAGGTAGCTGATGCATTTCTTTCAGAATGAGTAGGCGGTACATCTAACGATGATTCTTTTTTTTTTCGATTGCATCTAACGATGATTCTGGGGACAAGGAACAGTCATCTGATTCTTCCAGCCTGACAGCAAACAAAAACGATCACGATGGTGATGAATCATGCACGGGAGGTTCCGGTATGAGTTAGCCTGCTACGATGCTAACATCTGATCCAACCATCTCCATCAGCGTGGTGGTGCATCTGTGTACATGCACATAACCACATTAGCAGATTATAATTGCTCCTCTAAGATGCCAATGGCCAGCAAAGTTGCTTGAACACCTTAAAACCAAAGTGACACCTACACACCCTATAGAACTTCACCATCGTGTGTAACTTGCAGCTCCAGAATTCTGGAATCAGGAAGATCAAAGGCTGGTAGAGAAGTATCTCTTGCACCCACAAAAATGTTAATCTGGAGGCAAACATGTGAACCGCTTAATGGTCAAATGCTTGCACAATTGGCTTGTTACAGTACAAAAGGATTTCAGATGCTGTAACCGACAAAATAATTTACCTTAAAAGCATTTATTTACATGACTAGGAACAAAAAGAATTACAATGATATAATTTGATATTAATCTAAAATGAATCGAGAGGAACATAATTTCTGCTCCTCTGGTGTCCTAAGCCGCGGCCGCTTTGCACACCGGGCATGAATTCTTCACCTGCAACCACTTCTTTATGCATTCCGCATGAAAGTCGTGATTGCATTTCAGCGTGCCCAGCAGATCTTTATCTTTGTAAGCCTCCTGCAAGAATTTTCATCCAAGGGTCAAAATTCAGCAAACATCATGTAAATAATTTAGCGTGGAATTAACAGCTCAACAAGAAGAAACTGAAGCAACGTACCAGACAAACCACACAGGTTCCATCATCTTCATCATTTTGTGATGGATCAGAACTGCAGCAGACTACTTCTCTCACGCAGCCAGAAATTTTATCTTCGGCCACACCTGTATTGACATTACCAATAAATTCTCCCAAGGCCAACAGGTCCTGTGGACAGCAAAAGGGAAAGTTAAGGGGAAAAAGGTCTCAAATTTCCCAGGGCAGGAGGAATGGAGACGTCAAATGCGGTTCATTTTACCTCGTAACTCATGTTGTCAATGTCCAACCTCATGTCCCTGTGGGGGTCAGCTGCTCCTCTTGATTCATAAAAGACCAACTGGTCCAGCATCAACCCCTTCACAAATAGCAGCTAGATCAGTTTCAAATTCTGTTTCAAAACTAGCTTAGTTTCATTAAAACAGAAAAGTTAAGGTCATCTACCTCTGCCTCCATCATCGAAGGATGAAAAGCGTAGTAAGCGCTCCTAGCCCTTCTATTCCTTCCACTGTTAGCATGCCCTATGGCAACATGCCTTGCATGTCTAGAAGGGGCAGCACCTCTGGTAGGAAATGGCTGACCAATCCGGATAGACGTAGATGTAGCTGCAGAAAAACCAGGTGGATAGCTCCGAACGACTGTCTCAAGGGGCACTGTTCTCGAGCCAGAAGGCCCCGTGGAAGAGGTAGCTGCAGAAAAACCTGGTGGACAGCTCGGACTGACCGTCTCAGGGGGCACTGCTCTAGAGCCAGAAGGCCCCGTGGAAGCTGGATGAGAGTAGACATTATTAACAGTCCTAGGAGCATAGCCACCATTACCAAAGGTTGCATTGCCTAATGAACCAGAGACAGTTGGGGCTGCAGCAACACTTGAGTTGCTGCTTACTATAGCTGGATAGTGAGTCCTCCCAATGAAAGCCCTGCCATTTATTCCAGGTGCACCTGCAAACCAGCAAACCATGAGTGCCGTAAGAACAAACACAATATACAACATTGACTGCCAAATTCAGAGTTCAGTAAATCTGCAGCACAATACAGATCAAATTCTACCAACCAAACTTAGAAAGTTGCAGTCACGCACACTATCAAGTATGAGACATATTTAACTAAGCATGAAAAACTTGGAAACCTGAAGGTAGAGTTCTTGGTTGCATGGAGATAGGCGGTTGGTTCCTTGCAACTAGTGTACTCAGGGAAGCACTTGCAGTTGAACGAAGCGGCGGCAGGTAAATGTTGTTTGCTGTGTGAGTTTCATCTGGTCTAGGTTCCATCGAAATATTATAATTGTGGCGTGCTCTCACGTTCCTCTCAAATCCTTCCTGCTGAAGTAACTGTTGGCCATCCCAACCACTTTGGCCAATGCTTAATGGCATTTGAGTAAAGGGTTCAGTGAGAGGAATAGGATTTGGCTGCCCATAATTTGATAGCTGAGCATTCGAAGAGCTTCCAGCATAATAACCGCCAGTATTAGTCCCATCCACAGGATGAACAACAGGATTCTTTCTTTTCATTGCAGCCCTTCTGTTCTCCAGATGGGAAGTAACTGGAGGAACACTTTCCTCAGATCTATGTGGATAACTCACAGAAGGTTCTGGTAAATGGCTACTGGAACTCCCAGAAGGATAATGAACAGAGGAAGCATGTGAGTTCCCAGAACTCCCAACTCTGTAACTTAGGAATTGCGCAGCACCACTTGAGGATGGAACATCATTTAACCTTGGAGCCATACTCCCATGACTCGATGGACCAATTCTAAGAGCTGCATCACGCCCATATCGCAAAAGAAGCTTCTGGCCTGAGTTCAGAATAGAGAGAAATATTAAATTTTGTAGCACAATCCTGATAAATGCAGAAATATAGAGCACTGAATTACGTCCAGCTACCTAGATGCAGAGGTTCATTGTGTTGGCCATTCACAGGTTGAATATGATCCATCTCATGCAGCTGGAGCTGGTTGTGATTATTTGTAGCCATAAAACAAGTAATCTGACCTGGTTGCCTTTAACCTGGAAATTACAGACACAGGCACTATCAATAACTCTTCACCATATAACATTTAAGACCAAATTAAACAACACATATCATTGACTGCATAACAAACATTACAGGTTCCCAATATGTGCTGTGCAAGTAAGATATCACAACACAACATGGCGTAAAGGGGTACTGAAATCATTCAAACTCATTCAAGATTTCACTGGTTGATTGAAAATCATTACTAACACAAGTACAATTCCAAATGGACATCAAGACAAGACCACACAACAGTGTATGAATAAGAATATCCATCAATTCAAGAAACTATAGAAGCCACATGAGAAAAATATGGCAGAGCCACATTGGTGAAAATTTCCTCAAAGAAATCACAAGTTCGTAATCCAAATGATATTCAATTTTGGCATCAGTTGACACTGATATAATGACATAATGGCACGATACGCACCATGATGAATGGCCAATATACTTTCAAAATATCAAAGTGGTTTAATAAAATGCAACTATTTTGATGATATCCTCCTTCTGGCTACCAATCTACTTTAATTTTCTTCGACAGAACTACAGGTAAATATGTAGCTTTGTTGTCATAAAGAGCAAAACAAATGATTAAATAAAAATATAAACATTTGCATGACCGATATATAGGCAGTCAGATATCAAATGACCTTACAGCCATACTGTATATCATATCATCCATTCCAGTGTTTTTTATACATTCTTAGTGAATATATAAATATAGTTATAATTTACATAGCAGGTATCAGAACAGAAAAGTGAATAGAAAAAGAAAGAACGAGAAAACGGATCCTAATTAGAAGAAATGCTTCAAGAATTACATGCTCAAAGCCCAAAACTAAGTCAATTCCAAAAGCCTCTAGTGGATGTGCTTCTGTCCTACATCTATCCATTGGTAAATCCACCTCACTCCAACATCAACAGCAATCAAGCTTGTTCTTGAAACATGATTCATCTTGCAAAATGGCATCCTCAGCATGCACAACTGGAGATAAAACTGGAGATAAAATATATTTTTCTCCAGTATCTATCCTCTTGCGGTCTTGCCTTCCAGTTCTACATAAATCAACAATTACAAACTTGCAGTGTGTGCCTTTCAGACGTGTCCCCTCTTTCTGGTTAATATGATAACTAAAACTAGTGAACAATATACTAAATCAACACTCTGAATAACCTACAAGGCTAGATTCACTAGAACCTAACAATATTCTACAAATGACAATGTCAGGTCAAATGTTAGCTTAATCGCAAAAACAAAAAAAAAAGATAAATGTTAGCAGGTCTAATAAAGCACCACTAAAGATTTTCAAGGCTTTCAGACAGGAACAGTAGAACAAATTCAAAGTCCCCAAGATGACAATGTTAATCTACACAAAGTAACCAGCTGAATGTGTCTACCAAATAACATGTCTCCAGAAGATCATGGCCTGTTGAAGAAAACCGAGATACTGCATTTCCTTTAGGAAATGACGGTGATGCTGTTAGGGTATGCCTAAGGCAGGTCTTCAAAAAGCACATCAGTAGAGATTGGGGGAAATCTTCCATATATCCTACTGTAGTACAGTCTTATCCTATTGGATTAGCCCAGATACGAAGCACTCACATTGATCAATTTGAAGTTAGCATGCGAAATGGAACTCTATAAAGTCTGAAGACACTGATTATAATGCAGTATATTACTTTTTAGTGCTGGATTCTCATCGTAAGAACAAGTTCAACAGACAATAACCAGTTTCGTTAATGCACACAAAGGAACTAAGTGGAAACCAATCACCAGAAGTGAAAAATGACTAACTGGACAGCAGAAAAGAGCAATTTTGAATAGTTACCACAAGAAAGCATACTAGCAGAGGCTAAAAGATCACAAATTTACAGAGCTATAGTCCCCTAAATGGAAAGAACATGTAAAGATTCAGCAACACAAGAACTTTCCCCGTTCAATTTTTAACTTAATCTACCGTAATGATGGCCGGTGGGAAAGGCACCTGTACCTTTAAACCGCACAAGGGCCACCCAGTCCACAGAACAAATCAAAATCCCAACCACACAACATCTATCATGACGACGATTCCACGAGACTTTGTTGCTACGGCTCAACATTTCTCCAAGCGCCAACAGGTAAACATCGCATTCCACGACACGTCGCACGGCTCCCTATCTCTAGCATCGCAACAACTCAAGCAAAAACATCACAGCGCCCAGACAGACACGGAATCCCCACGGTCACATCAAAATCTAGCCGGAACAGACCACCGATCGTTCCGTGCCGTCGGTCAATCGCGGCGAAACCGGGGGAAAAACAGCAGAATCACCCGGAACCAGCAGCGAATCGAAGGGCCGTACCTCGCAGCAACCGATCCGGCCGTTGAATCGGATTCCGCGCCGATGCGCCGCCCGGCTCCGGCGGAGAGGAATTCGGGGCGGCGGGGCGGCGGAAATCCCGGAGCGGCGGCAGAAGCTTCGTGGGGCGGAGACGCAACCTCGCGGCGGCGTCGCTGTAAACAACGAAGAAAAGTTTTTGTCCGTGTGGGGAGGGAAGAGAGAAGAGAGTTGCGGAGGGTGGTGGTGGTGGTCAGGAGGCGTTGTGGTGGAGGAAGCGGAGAGTATTTATAACCCGACGGGCGGGCAGGCAGGCAGGCAGGCGGGGGAGGGGGGAATTCGGGGCGGCGGGGCGGCGGAAATCCCGGAGCGGCGGCAGAAGCTTCGTGGGGCGGAGACGCAACCTCGCGGCGGCGTCGCTGTAAACAACGAAGAAAAGTTTTTGTCCGTGTGGGGAGGGAAGAGAGAAGAGAGTTGCGGAGGGTGGTGGTGGTGGTCAGGAGGCGTTGTGGTGGAGGAAGCGGAGAGTATTTATAACCCGACGGGCGGGCAGGCAGGCAGGCAGGCGGAGAAGGGGAAGAAGCGGCCCACCACCCGCCCCGGGGCCCCTGCCTGTGGGCCTGGGTTCACGACGACCGGGGATAAAAGGCGCCTTTTCGATTCGTCCGGGCCCGCGTGTCAGGGACGGCATTGGAACGGACACGTGTTCGTACAGGAGGTGTGAACTGAAACGCGTTTGTGTGGTGCGTGTGTGTGTGAGAGAGAGAGTTTTTTTTTTTTTTGAGAAGTGAAAGAGAGGTTTGGGGCAAGAGGTGACGTGAACCATTGTTGGGCTCGGGGATTAGTGAAATGTTTGTTTGACTCACGCGGACGACGACGGGCTCGCGGCACGGCAGGCGTGAGGCAGGTGATAAAACTCGCGTTCTCGGCGTGCGAGGAGCCGAGGATGCATATCTGGTGGGATATTTTTCCCGCTGTTTCCAAGCGTTTCCTTCAGGAAAAAGGACGGCAAAAAGAAAAACACGGCGGCTCGGCTTCTACTATTCATGATGGTAAATAAAGATATTCGTCCAATTAAAAATACGGCCAACTTTGGATTCCAACCCGAGGACAGGAGAGAAAGAGAGAGAAAAGGAATGGGGACGGGACCGGGACGGGAAACCTTTTCCTTCGACCTTGTGGGTCGCTAATGCCAGAGGCGCAGCAGATCGAGGAGGAGCTGGCGGCTGCACGCAGGCTGATATGTTGACTTTCACCGTGCCGATGCGTCCCATCCGCCCTGCAGACGATAACCTTTCGCTTCCCCCCGATACAAGGCGGAAAGCCTAGCCTTTTCCTTGTCCACGGATCATTGGCCCCCGCCGCAAGCCTCGTCACGGAACACCTCCTCCTGCAGGCGGGACCCGCGGGGAGGGAGGCTCGGACTCCGCTTTTTGAGTCGTCGTCGAAGTGGAGGGAAGGGAGGCGGTATCTTTGAACGGTAATCATCGAAGCGGTAATGCGGTATCGGAAACCTTCTCCCGTCCGGCACCGCCGCTGCGCTGTCCTTGTGAGTCGTCTGGCATGGCACGGGACGGGAGCCGTGCCGTGCGGCGACGCGGCAGGCTTGACCGCCTCAGGAATTCAGGATTGCCAAATGGAACAGCGCGGAAAGGGTTTGGCTTGGCCCGCCACGCGCGCCAGAGTACAGAGAGCGGTGCGGTGTGGCGGAAGCGGCGAGAGCCGTGACGAGCCGCACAGGGGAAAGGGAAACAAGAAAAGAAAAGAAACGTGGCCTCGGCGGCCAGGTCATCCGGGACCCGGGGCGCGGCACCAGCACGTGACGACCCGCACCGGCACGAGGCCGACGCGTCGCGGGCCAGCAACGCCAGCGACTCAGCGGCGGGAGCGGCCTCGCCCACATCACATGGGTTTTTCGCCTTTCGTCGCGTGCGTCTATCCATCCACCCGTCCGTCCACCCGTCGGAGCGCAACACGTCGCGCCTCGCTCACGCCGGCGCGCGAAGGTGACGCGCGTGCGTGCGAAGGTGGCCCACGGACACGGATCAGCCAGAGCGTCCGCCACCAATTATCGTCATGCTCCGGGGCGTCCTGACCTGGCCTGGCTGCTGGGGCTTGTTGGATGCTTGCGTTGCGTGCGTGGGCAGCTGGATGCCGTCGGCTCGGTCGACGCATCCCGCGCCAATGCCACAAGCCACGCGACCGCAGCTTGCTTCGCCAATTATCAAACACACAAACACAGGGGTCGGGTCGGATATGCTTTGCGATAAGAGACAGACGCCGAAGCAAGCCATCGCCGCCTCCGGTTTGCAGCTTGCAGTTGCACGCCCGGCGCCGCGCAAAGTAATCGCCTACTTGCACCCAAATGGGGATATACTGGTGCTGTGAGGTCACTCTCGCCAACGTTAGCCAGAGCACGCACGCATATCATCTAGCCAGAGATAGAGGGCCGAGATACGAAACATTCATTCTATCCTTCTATATTGGTCTTTCGGGAAAAAGAATTCGATCCTTCTATATTTGGCGTTTATTAATGCTCACAGAGTCACACACAGGGTACACAAACGATGAGCACGCGGAACTGGTCTCCCGGTGGAGGGGGGACCCTCGTCTCCCTCCCGCCTACCACTGGCCCAGGTGGGAATCGCTCTGCATTTTCGGCTCCTCCACCAGACGCAACATTTTTACAATGCAGTTTGCAACATATCCTCTCGTGCTACTTCATCAAAAGCAGCCACCATTGACCGGCAGTTTCCAGGATAGTCTTTCGGTCGGCATCAAGTTTTGAGGACTGGCCTTATTTATTTGCTACTACTATTCTCATGGTTGCGGCCTGTACCGTTGGAAAATTACAACAGCGACTTAGCTAATGCGGCAGGTTTGAAGCTTGCGATCCCAGTGATCTCTCTGCCAGTGACCAGGCTGTTGATGTCGTACGTGCCTTCGTACGAGTAAATCGGCTCCAGGTCGCAGAATGCCTGAAAAAAAAACATTGTGATTACGAAAATAATTAAATGGGCCCATGGATGGTTTGAGGTATAAGACACTACAAACAAACTATACCCATACAAAATATTCAATAGCAGGTGCACCTACCTTTGCAACTAGAAAATCAGCCAGAATTCCATTTCCACCCAACAGTTCTCGGCCAAGAGAAACGACTTCACGAGCCATTCTTGAGGTCCAGGCCTAAAAGTGGCAGCGAGGGAAGAGTGTTAAACTACTGAGTTATCAAAGCAACAGATATTTAAGAGGGCGAGCACATTTGCTAGCTGAGAAACAGACCTTTCCTAGACTAGCATGGCCTGGCGTCATTTTCCCTGACTCATAAAGCTTGCATAGACGCCAGCCAACAAGAAACATCGATTGGACGTTACCAAGCATCCGGACTAGTTTTTCTTGATTCAGCTGAAAAGATGCTAAAGGAACTCCAAATTGTTTTCTTTCTTTCAAGTACCTATTTTCGTTCATAAGAAAAAGTGATATACCAATCCAGTGACCAAAAGGAAGCACAAGATCATATGGTAGGATCCTTACCTATGGCACACATCAAACACCCCCATCGATATGCCAATAGGTTGCCATGTCACCATAATACGTGAAATAGCAAGGACCTGGTTGGATAGTTACAAACTAGTAAGAAATCTGAATTTCTCATACCAGTAATTTAGCATAACAGAAGCAAAGCCAGAAAATGGGTCAGTACCTTGCTTATATCTTGAAATGAATTTACACCTGGCAAGCGGTCTTCCTCAGGCACAAACACTTTATCGAAAACTATATCACCGTTTTGAACCATTCTAAGACCAATCTTGTTTTCAATCTTTGTAGCTTTCAAACCAGGAGCCCCTTTCCTCACGATGAATCTAGAAGCAACCAAATGGATTGTGAGAAAAGAAAAGATAATGTAATATTCATCAACGTGAATAACTTTTTGACATGCAAAGGAATTACGTATAACAATACTAAGCTTATTCATGCATAGTTTGATGCTTCAAGTGAAAGCTCATTAATGGTCAAGAGAACTTACCCGTTTAGTTGTTTTGTATCTGCATTCCGAGCCAATACCACAAGCACATCTGCAAAAGTGCTGTTACCTATCCAGCGCTTTTGACCATCTATGTGCCATCCACCAGGTGCCTGTTACACATTAAGGCAACATTAACGCCTGCTAGATTTGTAGAACTGAGGTTCCATTATGAGAAACTTATGGTCTAGTTTCACAGATGGATAAGATTTTTTATGGAAAATATTTTTTATATAATACGCGTGCAGAAATAAAAGTGGCCGCATGCCAAAATTAGTCTTCAGATTTAATATTTGACTGGGAGAAACGGAAACTTATATTAAATAGGTTTGACCTATATAATGTCAGTTTTCCGATACTTCCGGCAATAAATGAAGGCTAAACATATATCCAGTAAGATAGGAAACAATCAATATGAAGATTTTGCAGTGGCTAGATTCCAGATAAGGGTGTGCATACAGGAGAAATATCCTAGTGCTTCTTGTGAAATGCTTTGCCATGCCCCCTGATGCAATACATGACCAATCCGCCCAAAACTAACAAACTTGTATGGGTATCTGCACCATCAATCCTTCTTTGTATATTATTCCAAAAAGAAAATTCATTATACCTTTGTCGCTGTTGTCCTCAAAGAACTTGCATCACTTCCATAATCTGGCTCTGTCAATGCCTACAGAAACAAAAAAAAAAGGAAAAATTTGTCATTCTGTCATTTACGATTTCTTCTGAAAGGACAGCATTTACGAATTGATGAGCATCCACTGCAGATTTGGAACTTACCCAACAACCAACAGTAGTAAATTGAGCAAGGGATGGCAAATACTTCTGCTTCTGAGCCTCAGATCCGCAAAGAGCTGTTCCTCAAACAAGACGAGTATAGCAAGAATGGCTCAGCTGTAGCATTATCTTGCAACGGTTTGGTAAAACTTTAATTAACAAAAATAACATAATCTAAAGCAAAATAGTTTAGTTTTCTGACCTATTGTGACCATTGCAAGAGAGGAATGCACCAGTACAAATGTGGAGCAGCTTGCGTCTACCCGCGCAATTTCTGCCATAGTAACAGCGCTTGCTGTAATTGAAAGTCCTGGACACCCGTAGCCCTGCAATAAGGAAGACTCACCATGAGCTTGAGACTGGAGCAGTTAAACGTCAAAAGTAACATAAATAGAAGAAAGGCACCCAATCGTTTAACAGAATAAGCTTTGAAACCATGTGACACAATGTGAGCACAAATTTATGATAACATACAGAGATAAGTTCATAGCTTTGAATCTTCTTCACTAAAGCAAAATTATTTACGCTGTTGCTCCATTTCAGCTGAACAACAGAAAAGGAAAGCCATGGTTCCAATGATAATCCAAAATTAAACTGAACACCATAGTTATTTATGCCGAGCTTAAACTGATTTGAACCCGAAGATCCCAGTGATACTCACCAATAAGGGGACAGGGTAAATTTAGCTTACAATGTAGAGAAATAATTACCTTTATTGTGCCCCCAGCCACACCAAGGCTTGCAAGTTTAGGAATAGCATGAAATGGAAATTCCGCCTTCTCCCAGTACTGCAGTAGCAAATTAACAAAAAGACTCAGTTATCTTCCAGAGATGGATGACCAATATACTGAGCACATGGCATTGTTTATTTACTCATAGTATGGATCTGCTTCACAGGTATGTATACTGGGACACAGAGTCTAATGTAATAAGACGTTTCAGAAAGAAACACATGCTGATCTAAGAGGAAGGGATGTTTCAACATGAAAATGTGATAGGCAAAGAGTCACAGATAAGTGAGTTACTCTGAAATGTGGGTGCATCCATTACATAATATCCTTCAGCATTTCCATACCACTGTCATAATGGGTGCAATTTCTTTCTCCATAATAGCCCTGACCTTCTTCCTGATAGACTGCTCTTCATTATTTAGCAAATCATCAAACTGGTAATAGTCAGATACTGCAAATTGAGGGTGGAGATAATTAGATGCCAACAATGCAGCATACTCTGAGTAGTTTACAATTGGCAACGTACTACTAGAAATAAAGTAAACAGGCCACGAAATAAGTGGACATGATTATTTAGGTACAGCTGCACATTTAAGATGTGAAAGCATCAAAGCAACCCATCCATGAATGAGCACCGAAAACAGTAAGTTTCGGTTCACATCATGTCCACTTTGTGTTTACGAAATTTACTTCTCAAGTCATCAAATTCTAGAACGCTTTGTATTTTCAGGATTGCCTTATGACTCCAGAGCTGGATTACCGGCAAAGTTCAAGTCTAAAACAATGGACAGAAGTTGGGCAGCAAGTGCCATTAAATTCGAGAGGAAGCTGCATACTATAATTCCTGCCAGCGTCACATGTGACAGTTAAAGAAAGCAACCTGGAACTGCAATAAAACCACCAGACGGTACCAAACTAGACAACAGTAGTACTGGATGCTACTAAAAAAGTTCAACAGACAGACAAGGAAATAGAACAGTAGCTAATTATGCTACCATCTTACAAAAAAATTAGAATTAACAAAGATATGCTTATTTCAAACAGGAAAGCCTGCTAATCTCCAACAATCTGGATAGAAACAAAACCTCCAGAACTCCAGCAACAACATCGATCCAAAATTCAGCAGGCAATCACCTCTGTAAAATCCTAAAAAGCCAACCATTCCATTTGACTACCGACTACATGTACCAACCACGATTCCATTGCCCTCCAATCTCGATCTCCTTAGTACTTATCCCAACAAAATCGATGGGGGAAAGGAGGGGGGAAACGAATTCTCACCGGAAGGCGGGAAGATGGAGGCCGGCGTCGCCTGCGGGAACGCGAGGGAGAGGTCCAGCGCCGGGAGGCCGACCTTGAACCCGTCCTCCTCCCGTCCATCGCCACCAGTAACTGCACTTCAGGCACTGACCAATCAACCTAATGACGCAGGACAACGAGAGATCACGCGCCACAGCACCAAATCGAACGGTTCCACAGTGAAGTGGCTTACTCACCTCGCTTCCCCACCATTCCGGCGGTGCGGACGGACGATCCGGGGTGCTCCGCGATAGGCTTCTGGGACTTGGACGGAGTTCGTCGGAGGAGACGAGAGGCGGGAGCAGGAGGAGATGGAGAGCGAGGTGGAGAGTTTACTGGGCTGGGCTCTCTCTCGATTTGGAGCGTTCCGTCACGTAGTCGTAGGCAAGGCACAAGTGCCCCACACGTCAGTGGAATTGGCCGCCGATGAAACGTGCCACCCCCAGTTAACGTCCAAAGAATCCGAACACCACTTGAGCTTGGAAAAAAAGCTGAAACGCGACTTCTCCAACGTGGATCATCAAGTGGCGTGAGTTTACAAAGAGTATTGTCCTGAGTTTCTAGAATGCTTTGCTCTTATCAACATAGCACCCAAGACTAGAGCTTTGCTCCTCTGCGGCTAGTTTAAATTAAACTCGTTTTTAAACAAATTGGAACGCTCAGCTAATTTGCTTTGTTGACAAATTTACACAAAATGGCAATTGCTAAACTCGTTTAAATTTGTGTCCTCTCGACTAGTTGAAGCTCGGCCTTTGCTTTGTTGTCAAAAGATGCACTTGTGCGATGTCGCTGATTACATCAACTAGCGGTTCGACACTCATTTATGGGTACCACATTGCCAAAGAACTGGAGGAGAAAACAAACTTTACTACTAGTAACGTAAAACATAGTGCCTGTCTCGTTTGTTCATTTTTGCTTTGACAGTTTTTTTTCTTTTATGATTAAAAATTATATGGAAAACCTTTGATAAACGGACAACAAACCGTACGTGTGATGTCTCATCCGCCCATTTCGTAACAAGCAAACTGCTCCCGTCTCCAAAAAAAATCGTTTTCCCCTAAACATAGTCCCTTGCCATGAACAGAAACACTTCTCATCCACCCGTTTTTTTTAAGACAGACCTCCTCCTATAAACTCCTCATTCCTCCTACCTCGCAAAAGGGGGAGAGTCGTATCATCTCAAGGGAAAATCGAAAGGCAACCAATAAATAAAACACCTCTCCAGATATTTGCTTCACCTCCTGTTCATCGATCCCGTCGTGGTCGTGATGGCGAAGGTGCAGGCCATGGTCGTGGTGCTGGGCCTGCTGCTGCTGGCGGGACTCCCCCAGGAGGCGGACACGCAGGGGTTTTCGATCCCGATGTCCCTGGACAGCAGCAGCGGCAGCCCCAGCTTGGGCAGCATCAGCTGCAAGGCCATGGGCAACTGCGAGAAGAAGGACGCCAACCGCGCGCCGGACCAGGCCCACAAGTACACCCGTGGGTGCAGCCCTATCCACCAGTGTCGCGGCGAGTGATCTCTGACCGCCGAACCCCATCCATACGCGTGTTGCTTTCCGTGTGCGTTGTTGCCATCCGCCCGCCGCGTGATCAATATGCTAACATGTAAATGTACACGTTTCTGATCAAGTGTACAAGTCGATTACATATTCCCGTTTGCCTACAACACCCGCAATGCAGATGCCTGACTGGTTGATTGAGCATTGGAGCGAGCAGGGACAACGAAGATGAGGAAAAGAAACGCGCCTGATAAACCGCACGAGTATGATACTATGATTACAACCTTGTCGTAGACTCGTAAATCCTTGTCTTAAACACCGTATATATAGAGACAAAAACAGAGGGAGTATAACACAAACCGACCCTTTTCTATACGCAAACCACCACGTCGATACGCCGATTCAGAGGCAACAAAAAATAGTAGCCAGAGAATGGTGCTAGCTTTTCACCCTATCCTAGCACAGGCCGCACGTCGAGTAGACTTTGTGGTAAATCCTTGTCTTAAAGTTCGGGGGAAAAAAAACTACCAGAAGTAGTAATTTTTTTGAGGGGAAACTACAACAACTAATGGGCTGCCTTAGTAACATCTGGCGGGTCAAGGCCCTCCTCGGCCTCATATTTTCATGAGCTGGCCCACTTGATTGGTCACCCAGTCCAAACCTAGAGCTTGAAGTTTGTTTTTTCAGCTTGACATGTGTCTTCTTCTTCATTTTTTTTTGAAACGACGTGTGTCTTTTTCCCCCCTAAAAGAAACGTGCCTTTTTTCTCTTAATAAATCCATTAAAGCACATACATAAGCAATTCGCAAAAAAAAAAAAACACTTGCATAAGCGTATGAAACTATGAACAACCATCCTTAAAAATGGTCGCACATATCTGATCTTTATAAATTCCTAGTACAAAACACTATATCAACAACTTTAAGGTTGACAATGTGATCATATATTTTAAGACAAGCATGTAACCTATCAAAAGAATATCAGTCACTAACCACGAAGTTGACTCAGAGATTCCAACACAGTTGGACGGGTTCCATGGCAAGACCTAACTCTTCATTTATTTTTGATAAAGAAACTGTTTTTATTTGGATGCAAAATAACATTCCCGCCTCTGCACCTTGAAGTAACTTTAGCCATTACACAAAAACATCAAGGTGACCCGACAAAAAATCAACTTTCAAAACACCTAGTAAAGAAAACAACAATAGAACACAAAATAATGGTTTTGGTGAGTAATATACAACACCGGGGGCGGAGCCACCATGGAGCACCGGTGTGCATATGCACAGCCATTTTTTTGGTAAAGAATTGATTTTCGATAGGATTCATATATATGTATTTAATATTTGTGGTCAAATAAACAAAACAGCCCAGAACTGTCCACGTTTAACTCTGTTTTGCACATCCAATTAGAAAATCCTGCCTCCGTCACTTTACAACACAAGATAAATTAAAAGGTAGTCAAAGAAGGAGGAGTAAGTGAGTTGTGTGTCATTGTTGCGAATAAGGTGTGCTACCAGCGTCTATCAAAGCTTGTGTGGCGTAGTCACAAAAATGTCAAAAAGGAAAAGTCGTTATAGCTAGCACGTCGAGAAGGCAGCAGTTTTCCTCGTTGCAGGATGTCAAAAGTTCCCAAATAAATCATGGATCAGAGATTACATGGTCCCCCTCTTTGAACTTGAGCAACAAAGGTTACAAAAACCCAAAAATGGTTGACTAGATGCACATGCAACTTATATCACGCCGACTACGATCTCCATCAGCATAACTTTGGCACGATATTTTACGATGATCACCACTTCTGTGTGTATAATGTATTCACTTGAAACCGTATGTTCCACAGGTGTGATGAATTACCCTTCCTAAACATGTCTAGAGGTTTTTAAAGTCTCAAGAAAAAAAAAGAACACATATTGCATATTTCAACATCAAACTCCGTCTGAAGATACAAAACAGAAAAATCACAGGGAAAATAGACATGGTTTGTGCTATTTCGTAGCTATTCGTCAGTTTCAGATGCCAAAATTTGAGTCGACACAAGGACAAACAAACCGTACAGGAGATTCGTCATTTCTGGATCCTAAACAGAGTTCTCCGCGGTTTCTTGGGCAGCTTGTCTACCTGGAGGTTCACATGCAGAACAACTGACGCACGAAACGAAGGGAAGGAGCCCGAGAGAACCGTCTCTCTGTTTATAAGCTACTAGTATTAAATCCTGCATAGTTTAGATGTCAGCTCTATCCTTGTTCATGGGTCAAAGGAGGATACCATTTCAATTGTGCCGTGTCAGATCTTTAAATACTCTGAACGAAATGCTCTGCAAGTAGCCACAATGCTGTAGTAGTTCTCACCCCACTTCTCACATGTTCCATAGAGAAAGAAAGAATGGTACTACTATCAGGCAGCGCAAGACGACAAAGATTAGTGTATATCAGAGGATAAGTTCAAGTAAACAGTCTGTTCACTGTCCGAATGAGATTGAATAGCAAAACTGATGCGTTTTGATGAAAGCGTTGATGGCTGAAACTGAATCATATGCAGGAACAAGCAGACCTGTTAGCCAGTAGGATCCAAAGGCCCGGCCTCTCATGGGAAGTTGCTTGTTACGGAGTGTGAAAACGGAGTGCCGCTGCAGCTAAAGGCCAACTCTGAAACTGTTGGAGCATACAGTTCATGAGAATTCATTTAATCATGTCCCCATCTCATGAGGCGATGCATGTAACATTAGTCAATGGACTGCGAAGACTTATTTTCCAATTCCACAAGAAGAATCGTGTGGCCTATCCTCCGCACTTCCTGAATGTTTTGGCAGTTACGATGTCATAAGATTGTTCTTGAAATTTACTTAGGTGATCCTAGAAACATAGGATTACCACCAATAAATTACTGCAAACCATCTAAGCTTATGGCTGCTCCTGTTCGGTAGTATGTTTCCTACCAAGTAAAGCAAGCAAGCACACTTCAGTTCACCTAATAGCACCAAGAAACAAGTGAAAGCACAAAAGCACATTTCAGTTCCCCTAAGAGAAAATCTTTACTCGAGTTACCAATCATATGATGGTCACGGTCTAAACTCGTCATCTGAATCCTTATCAGAACAGAAACGTGCTGCGCAGCTATTGAAGTTCTCCATCTGGCAGGCTTTTGCATCATATCCTACTCATGGCACACTCATGGACGCCACCTCATCCGTTGGCCCCAGAGCACACAAACGTCCTGCCGATTCGAAGAAACCCCTCCTAGTGGGAACACATGTGGAGAAAATATATGCATATATAGGGTGGTTGGCCAGTAAAAACCAGAGGACACTGCATCAGAGATATCATACATATCTCAAGATGATCACGTCTCACACACAAGCATATCACTCGTCCTAGATATGCGATGAGATGCCATTGCGCTGTTGCACCACTTATTGTAAGCAGCATGAGTACCTTTCTCCCTGCCTGCTTGCTTGCTTCGTCTCACCTCCTCTTGTTTTATTCATCTCCATTTCTTGCAATCTGCTGACGCTGTTGATGCTGTTCAAATTTGGGTAGCTGCTTCTTTATCTGGCTCTATCGGCACATTCACCTTCCTTGTGCTGTGACGACGAGAACCCGTAGGTGAGCCAAGTAGGATGCTTGGTTGAATGGCTGCATGCCAACCTCTGCAAGAAGGGAAGGAGCTGCAGCCGTATGATGGCTGTGATCCTTCAGCGTACAGAGGCCCAGTACTGCTGCCCCGGCAGGCGAGCTCGGTCCCTCCTCCGTCCGTGATGGTACGGCCGCCGGAGATGTCTTCGTCGTCGGGGTCCGGGTCGGCGAGGAGTGCGACGGACGCCAAGGCTCTGAAGATCCACAGCGAGGCCGAGCGGCGCCGCCGGGAGAGGATCAATGCGCACTTGGCCACGTTGAGGAGGATGATCCCTGATACTAAGCAGGTATGTGCAATCCTGTCGTGTAGAAGCTTACCTTTCTTTGTATTTGAAACATTCTGTTGAAGTTTGTTTCAATCTTCTTTAACGTCCTGGATTATGGTTCAAGATATGGACAAATGATTGACTGATCAAACTTTAGAGAACCACTGAAGTTTGCAATCTTTAGAAAGGATTTTGAAATTTGAAACAGAGTCGTATGAAGGAACCTTTAGACTCACATTTGTTCACACTTCATGACTCCTAACCAAAACTTTCCTTTCCTGCACTGCAGATGGACAAGGCCACCTTGTTAGCTAGGGTGGTAGAGCAAGTGAAAGCCATGAAGAGGAAAGCAAGTGAGGCCACACAAAGCATGTCTCTTCCACCGGAGACCAACGACGTCTCCATTGAGTGCCACGCCGGCGACGCGCCCGGCATCGCCGGCGACAAGATCATCTACATAAAGGCCTCCATCAGCTGCGAAGACCGGCCGGACCTCATCGCCGGGTTGATCCAGGCGTTCCATGGCCTGAGGCTGAGGGCAGTGAGGGCGGACATGACTTCCCTCGGAGGCAGGGTGCAACACGTGTTCATACTGTGCAAGGAGGAGGGCAGTCAAGGTGCAAGCCTCCGGTCTCTGAAAGAGGCTGTGAGGCAGGCATTATCCAAAGTTGCTTGTCCAGAAACGGTGTATGGGAACAGCCCCTTTCAGAGCAAGAGGCAGAGGATCCTGGAGTCACATTACTCAATTATGTCCATATAGAAAGATTAAGGTTCTGGTAGGACCTGAAAATATGCAAGAGATGGTGGAGAAATCTACTTAGTAGTGCTAATTTTGTTCATGTGTTGTGTATTCTTTTTTTTTTGAGTGGAAATGTGTTATGTATTCGAGATGGATTCTTTTTACTTGAAATCAGAACTGTGGCTAGTGGTGTAAACTGTAAAGATTGCCGTCCCAATTCCCACCATGGTTCTGCCCCAGTTGTGTGCTGTTGTGTGACTGTGTATGGATGCAGAAATGTCCCTGGGCAAAGTCACAAGATTGGCTTGACATTTGTGAAAAGACAGTGACACCTTTTGATTTTTGATTGGTTGCTTACTAAGAATATAAACTATCTTGTCTGTACTCTCTTTAGCTTTCCTGTCACCTGTATGGAACTTGTACGCGCCAGCTTCCAGGCTTTCTCCACGCCACGGTCAGCAGGAAAATACACGATATGCATATTCAGATGTGCTCCTATGCTGATTATGTGAAATCGTGGGCAACCGCACATAGGTTCAAAAATTTGCTTTCTTCCAAGAAACAGACTATTCAGATATACTCTTATGCTCTCTTATCTGTGACTTCTGCTTTTATTTGGAAAAACTAATTTTATGCCCACTGTCGGGAAGGATACTGCTCATTCAGGCGTACTGATAAGAGCAGGTAGAGAGTATCTGAACTATACTATGTGCCCTACGTTCTCGCAAATTGCTATTTTTATTTTCCAAATAATGTTATGAAATCTCGCAAATTTGCTACTTAACATTTTCTTTGTTGACAAATGGGTTGTTAACTTTGCAGTGCATTCAACTAGCAGATAAAATGTGCACTAGAAATTAAAATCAGAATTCAAAATTTGGAGCGGGAAGCAATCTTCTTCACAGAAACAGATCTATCCATTTATGACGACAAGATTTTCATAACAATACAAAAATTACATTTTGGTAGAAAAATAACGCTCCTGTAGCTGTAGTCACTTGAGACCAACTTGAAACTCAAGCTTACTCGAGGGCATGAGCGAGGTATGAAAACAACACAGGGTGGACTGACTAAATAAACTTCGGTTAGAGAACGACACTCACTGCTAGTTGGCTAACGAATCGATTCCAGATTTATTGGTAACAAGTACATCTATACAAGCATCAGTTTCTGAAATCTTCTCGATGCAGTAACCATGAGGACTTGCAGCGTCAGCCAATTACATGGATAATTATTTAGAGATCAAGGATTCAGCTACCGCGAGGATCGATTTTTCCAGTGCAACTTAGAAGACTTCATGCACTCACTGGGGATTTGGTGGGCGGCTATTTGCCGCAGAAACTCTAGATCCCCATTCGAGCAGCTCTTTACTAGTGTCGTCCTTGTGTACAATGACCTCTATGAAGCACAGGCAATCCTTCTTAGGTCCCAGAGCTGCCCCAATCGCCTCTTTTAGTTCCTCCTCAGTTCGAACCTGCAAACATAATGAGAAATGTTACTGCCAAACCGGATTTGTGCCAGGGCTACGCAGTACTAAAGCATACAGTTACCAACCTTTGCTGTGTAGCACTTGCCCTCGCCATTGTGGAATGCTTCCACCAAACCAGTGTAGTTCCAATTCTTGATTACATTGTAAGGGCCATCATGGATTTCCACCTCAATGGTGTAACCTCCATTGTTTATCAGAAAGATAATGTTGTTCTGCCCCCATCGAATCATTGTTGATACTTCTTGTGCCGTCACCTGAATTCAGTCAAATTACATCCTAGTTTGTTGCATTTTTGATAGAG
This sequence comes from Eragrostis tef, assembly GCA_000970635.1. NCBI lineage: Eukaryota > Viridiplantae > Streptophyta > Magnoliopsida > Poales > Poaceae > Eragrostis > Eragrostis tef. The sequence continues at coordinate 119,377 of LAPY01000765.1, forward strand.
ACCAACTTCGAGAATGAAACAAATGATTCTTTTGTACCTGAAAGCTGCCATCTCCAATAAAGGCAAGGACACGCTTATCCTTAGCAGCCTGTGCGTATCCCAGCGTTGCACCCACTGACCAGCCAATTGATCCATACTGCATCTGAAATTCATAACTGGTGAAAGCAAACAACGTTTAATCACGAATACACTGCACAGGACATCTTAACACACTGATGCAAAGATAGACGTCACTACTAGTCTTTACAAGAAAACCACTAATCATATTTATTTTTTGATATTATCAGACAAGCAAAACAAGATTCCTTAGGTCTTACTCCCAGAAACAGTATCAAAATAGCCATTTGTGCTACTACTTTGGCACTTGTCACTTGCAAAACAAAGGATTTTAGAGAAATTGAAAACTCAATCAATATTGCATCACTTCATGCAAAAACACTCATTTTTTAATTTCAAAGGAGCTTACCCACAGCCTTCAGGTAGCTTCAGCTTCTGGCAGTTAAACCACGAGTCCCCAGTCTCTGCAATGACAGCTGAGTTGCCAGACAACAGTCCTTGTATATGCTTGAAGAGTATGTTCACTCTCAATGGCTCTCCAGGTTCAGATGCAAGAGGTTCGCCTTGAGGCACGAAAATTCGACGGTAGTTCTCATATGCAGCGGTGTTCTTCTTCAGGCGAGTTGCAAGTGCATGAAGAAAGTCCTTCATCAGAACACACCCAAATGCAGGGCCATTTCCAATCACCACCCGATCTGGTTGGACTATGATTGCCTTCTCCTTCTTCAGGAGTAGTGAGTACCCAACCGAGCTGTAGTCGTTAAATATGGGACCAGCAAATAGATAGGCATCAGCAGACTCGACGATTTCAGCGCAGAAGGGAGTGCTCACAGCACCCCAGTATGTGCCAATAAACCTAGAGTGGTGCTCTGGCACAAGTCCCTTCGCAGAAGGCATCACAGCAACGGGATAACCGCAGGCATCCGCCAGCTCTACAAAGGTTTTGGATGCTTTGGCCACCCTCATCTTTGGTCCAGCAACAAGCACTGGCTTGACTGCTTTGTTCAAGAAAGCCGCAGCAGCTTCCACTGCCGCCTCCAAGCTTTTCTGGTTCGAAAGTCTGCAAAATCACATGAGCAATGTTATGAATAGAATTTGTATTTAATTGTAGCCCCATCGGGGCATTATATAGAGGTTCTAAACTAGGATAAGAACTCTACAATTGGAGTCCTATACTGCTACTCCCTTAACAAGCAACATTAAACTGAATGTTGCTTCTCGTTTCTTATCCATGTATAAGACCTTGCCATGTTTGCAGCATACCTTGGGGAGAGGAAGAATGGGACAGGATGACGGCTAAAGGTGGGATGCGGGATGGAAGCAAGGTTGCAGCTGATGCTGATGTAAACAGGCTTGCTCTCCTTCAGTGCCGTAGAGATGGCATTGTCAATCTGTTCATGTGCATCTTCCAAGTTGTTCACAACTGCCTGTGATTAAAAAAAAAGGTAGCATATATATCAGCAAACCATCTTATAGCTCATGGCATAGAACATGTTGCCAGAGGTTAAAGTGTTACGGTTATAATTGGTTAAACATATATTTCACCAAAATAAAAATGTGCCTATTTTAACTTATAATTCACTCAAAGTTTCCATTCCACATATAGTTAGCAGTCCAAAATAAACAATTCATCAATTGAAAGATCAAGCACTGCAAAAGTTCTACTTGAAGTGGCTAGGCATGGCTGCAACGGATGTATCATTGGCAAACTAAGATGATACCTACTCGTATTTATGCAGGGTTCCATTTTGGTACCAAACAGCGTTGGAGACGAAAGCAGTAAGCAGTTACCGGTTACTACATTTGGTCTGAGAAAGCCTATTTGAAGTTTGATACTGAGGACTTGGCCTGAAACGCGCCAGGTCATATCCAATCCGAGAATTTGACTAACTATTAAACAAGGAATCAGTGACTATATTGCTACTTGACATAGGCACAATAAAACTTTTTTTACTTCCTAATAACTCAACTCTGACATTCTGTAGCTATCCAGCTCCTCAAGTCATCAGGAAAACGATAGTTCAAAAAAAAAGTATCAGGAAAACGATTACTGCTACATATCCAAACAAAACAAATGGAATTTTGACAGTAATGACGCAATCTTTGACCCCAAAATTTGCAGACGTGAATTCTTACTAGAACTCAATCCTTCAGTTCAGGATTAAGAATAACAAATTGGGTTAAAAAAAAGAGGAAAAGTTAGAAGAAGATTAGCAGTACCTGATAGCAGGTGACGGTCTGGAAGCACCTGAGCTCCTGCGTGAAATCGGGGAGGCCGATGGTGTGGTGCAGGATCCTGTTACTCCCGTAGTCGTTGCTGTTGGGTCCCCCCACGATGCAGACGACGGGGAGGTTCTCGCTGAAGGCCCCCGCGACGGCGTTGATGGCGCTGAGCCCGCCGACGGTGAAGGTGACGGCGCAGGCGCCCACCCCGCCGCCGCGCGCCCGGGCGTACCCGTCGGCGGCGTACGCGGCGTTGAGCTCGTTGCAGCACCCGACGAGCCGCACCCCCGTGGACTCCGCCTCCGCCTCCAGCTCGTCCAGCAGCGTGAGGTTGAAGTCCCCCGGCACCGTGAAGACGTCGCGGGCCCCCACCTCCGCCAGGCGACGCGCCAGGTGACGCCCCCGCGTGGCNTGGCGTCACGCGGCGCCGCGGAGCCCGAGTGGGAGGCGGCGGTGTCTGGGACCGCCGCCTTGTCGGAGGCCGACTGCACCGAGCACATGGCGGTGTCCATGCTGACGCAAGGCCGGCGGCGAGGAGGACGAGGAGGAGTGGAGAAAGTTCGCGCGAAGAGGGGGCAAAAAAGTTTTGGTTGCTTTTGCTGGCGCACTGGCGCGCCGGACGGTTGCGGAGGCTAGTGGAACGGTGGAGAGGAGAGGCGTCGTGCCCGCGGACGCGGCGACATATAAATGGTTGCGCTGAGTGGGGCCGAGGTGTCAGAACGGCGTGCGCAACAGGTGGCGTGCGGAGGGGATGACAAGTGGGGCCGTTGACCTTGCGCTGACGGCGAAACAAGGGGTCGCGCTGCGGCTGCAACCCGGGGGGCGCCTCGTTGCGGCGCGCCGGTGACGCGACGATGCGCGAACGGATATGACCAGCGAACCGAGACGAGCATACGATAGGAGGCTAGTGGAACATGATACCGTGATCAAAAGAAATTGCACTGAAGTAGGGTACGTGTTGCACACTCTGATACGTGGACGTGATTAACAAATGTGCGCTGTTCTGTCCGATGACAGCCGAGTAATCGCGTTCTAGATCCTTCTCGTTCTAGACTTGTTCTATAGTCAGCTGGAGCCATCGCGTTGTGTGTGGGTAATTGGTAGGGCTCATGGAGTCATCGGGTTCGTTCTGGTTTTGGTTTGGCGCCCGACGTTTGTTTCTTCTGAGTTGGTTTGGAGAACTGATTCATGGCCGGGGGAAAGCCGTGGAAAGGGCTTTACGAGCCTCTGGCTGACTGCGAGCAGAACCAGGACGACAACGACGTGCTCCCGCTGTTTCGCAGGTTCATCTGGCCCGTGTGTCGTTTGTGTCTCCGTCGGGATGGTGACTGGATGCGTAGTAACGATGATAAAATTGTCGTCGATCGATCATGTTTGACAGAACAATTTTGCTTGGATCGAAAGCAAGTTTAAAAACAGAGCAGGGCTAGCAGCCGTCTCGATGGCGACCTTCCTGTTCAGTTCAGGTGTCCACGTACGTTTGCTGGTTAGCGTACGTAGGCCGTCACAGATCGAACTTACCGGTCCCTCCTAGCTTGGTTTGAACCGAACCGAACATAATCCTTTTCTTTTCTGTCGTGCTAAAGTGAGCGAGAGCTGACGCGTCGCGGCCCTCGCCGCGCATCCTCATGGAAAAAAGGCGTCACGGGTTATTAGTACATCGCCTGGTGCTTCGCGGAGGCTCAGCGGCATCGGTGGCGTTGTGCGCTTTGGCCGGAGTCCGTAGGGCGGCGGATCGGCAGAGACGGCGGTCAGTGGCTCGGCGCCTAAACGGGCAGAGCATGACGACGGAGTTCGGAGGGCCAGTAATCGACGAGCGGGCGAACGTCGTCTGAAAGCAGCAGCAGGGCATGGATGGTCGGGCGTGCGCATGTCTACGGAAACGCACCGCACCGGAGGTTTCGTCGGTTCTCGGAGGCTCCACGTTTCTGACGGGCGTTTCAGGTTTTTCCATGAAATTCGGTGGTGGGCTGCGGCTCGCAGCTGGCTCGTAGCCCATCTGGGCCCAGTACATTTACCATGAAATTCTGTTGGGCTGTGGGGAGCTGAAGAATGTGAAATGCTGGGTGGCTGCCCAAAAATGGGCTCAAACGCTGACGGAGGAAGAGCGGAACATTGCCTTCTAGTAGTTTCCTACAGTACTTCTTTGGGTCCCAATCAAAACGTGGCAGGCATTTGAATCACCTTCATTGGCTGCAATTACAAGATTCAAACCCTCATCAGTACAACATCATGATACAGACGCTTGTACAAACGTAGAGGCATTTACATAGTGCAAGACATCTACACAAAAAAGAAGACTTTCCTCAACCAAAAAAATGTGCCGCCTTGAGACCTCCTAAAGCGGATCCCCCATGTCAGGACAATTGCAGCTGCGAAACCAGTACCAAATCCTAGCCCGGTGACAAGGAATAATATGACGTCGGCCGGTTTCTTCTCCGAATTATGTGGGTCCACATTTGGTGGTACGTCGTTGCATGCTTTGGGCACTTGAGGTCCACAGAGGCCAATGTTTCCCAGAAATGAGAGATTTGTGAACGTCGAGAACTGAGGTGATTCAGGTATTCTTCCCACCAGCTCGTTGTAGGATAGATTTAACATTGAAAGGAAGTTCAATGACGCCAACTCCTGTGGAATCTCTCCTGAAAGATTGTTTGAAGAGAGGTCCAATGACTCGAGTTGATGCAGAGTGCTAAACTGGGATGGAATTGGTCCGCTAAGAGCATTATGTGACATGTTTAGCCCACTGAGTAAGACAAGGCTCCCAATTGACTCAGGGATGGAGCCATGTAATGCATTGTCTGAAATATCAATGATGACAAGGCTCCTTAGAATCTTAGAAAATTCTATGTCAGACTGGCCTTTGTATGTGAGTGTAGTGGTAAACTGGTATGTTGCACTTGGTTCAAGTAGTGAGTCGTTCTTTCTTTCCATGACCATCATTTCATTAGTAGTTGTACCCACCATTGATCTCATCGTCTTAAACCATTCATTTGATAATGTGTCACTAAAATTGTTTGAAGCCACATCAAATATCCGTAACTTCTTGAACTCGCAATTATTTTCAATGCCTAAGACAGAAGGTCCCAAGTTCCCAACAAACTTATTGGACTTCAGGATTAGAACTTGAAGTTTAGGAAGCATACTCATCCAACATGGAAAAGTATCTTTGATCTGATTATTTCCAATGTTGAAAACTTCCAACGCTATGCAAGAAGCTAGTGATCTTGGTAGTTTTCCTTCAATCCAATAATTGTCGCTAAGGTCTAGCTCCTGGAATGCACATCCTTGCTTCATATTAAGTGGTAACTCTCCATGTAGCTTGTTTCTTTTCAGATTCAATACACTCAGGGAACTAAGTTCCTCCATCAAACAAGGCGGGATGGAGCCACTCAGATTGTTGTAGGAGAGATCAATGATAACTAGTGTCCTGGCTTCACAAATAGACGGTGGAATTTTTCCATAAAGGTTATTCGCTTTAGCCATGAAATATTTGATCATGCTAAATTGAGAACCAAAATGAAGTGGCATGGATGAGAATTGGTTGTTTGAGCAATCTAACAACACAGTTAAGGGTCCGGGTGCTGGTATGGGCCCTTCGAATAAGTTAGAACTGAGATCAATACGTCTTATACCTATAAAATTAACAGATCCAAGTCCTATGTCATTGAATTTGTTGTAGGATAAGTTCAGACTTTCCATCCCAACCCAGTTTTCCCATGCCCATTGGGGTATAGTACCATGGATATGATTGTTTGAAAGGTCAAGATAGTTAACACTTTGCATATGCCTCAAGGCACTAGGGAACTTGGATATGTTACAAGTTGCAAGGGACAAAGTTGACATCTGATTAACGGCTGAAGGATCTTCCTCGTCTACCAGTACAGTGAGTTTGTTGTTTGATAGGGTCAAACTAAAAAGGTTTGGTAATTTCCAGAATGATCTGAGTTCCACCGTGCCAACGAAGTTGTTTGAATAAAGATCTAGAATCTTTAGTTGAATTAGGTTAAAGATTTGCAAAGGAAGTGTGCCTGAAAAATTGCAGTTGTATAACTGTAATACAGTGAGGTTCTTGAGATTACCTATGGAAGAAGGTACCTCTCCAGATAAGCCGCAGTCTGCGAATCGAAGATGCACCAAAGAAGTTAGATTTGCAATCCAGGATGGTATCCCTCCTACTATACCAGCCCCAGATACCTCTAATGAGATTAAGGATGTTAGCCCCCCGATAAACGAGGGAAGCTCTTGGGAGAATTCAGTTGACGCAAGACCCAAATAATTCAAGAATTTGAGACTGCCTATGGAATCCGGTATAGGGCCAGAGAAGTTAGTGCTACTGACAAGCAAATTTTCCAAAATACTATCGGATGGAAATTTCGGCAAAATACCAGAGACTTCAAAGTTGTAGCTAATATCAATAGTTGTTATGTTTTTGTTTTGGAAGATCTTTGGCGGGAACCACCCTTCAAGGTTATTGTTTCTAAGTGTAAGAACCCTGAGGGAGTGTAAATCAGCAAAGGTTTCTGGAATTCTACCATGTACCAAATTGTAGTCTAGGTTAATCTCAGTTAGTTGGTGCAAGTCGGAGAGTGATTCACACAACGGAACATTGAGTTGGGTATTTGGCAAGCTAAGAACCTGAAGATGAGGAGTGGAATTCGCGAATGTGGTACACCACATTGCCCCATTGCCGGACAAGTCGACATATCTGAGATAAAGCTCTTTAAGATTACTAAGGTTTGCCAACAGTGACCCGATGTTTGGTTCTACAAGAGTCCACTGGGGTGCCCATAGGCGAAACAATTGTATTGATCCATCATCGAGCTGTTCACCATAATATATCGTAGCAGAGAGGTCGAGGGATACCAGTTTGGTGAGCTGACCAATTCCATCAGGAATCCGACCATCAAATTCGCAGTTGGAAAGGTCGAGACGAACGAGCTCAGTGAGCCTTTCAAACCCATCCGGGAGTTGTGACCCATTGAAACTGTTCCAGGCGAGGTTCAGATGCCGCAGGGAAGTTAGATTGAAAAGAGCGGGGTGCAGGGCGCCACTCTCGAATCCGCAGCCACCCAGGTCAAGGGTGGTGACGCGGCCATCAGCGTCGCCGCAGAGCACGCCCTCCCAGCGGCAACAGTCTGTGCCAGCCCGCCACGACGCAAGGGAGCATTTGACGTCCTCAAAGGGACCCCAGCCGGCGGTGGAGAAGGAGCGCTTCAGCTGGAGCAGCGCCGAGGCGTGTTCTGCCTGGCACGGGGCTGGTATGGCAGAAGTTTGGTTGCTGTAGGTTGTGCCACGGGAGTAGCACACCCGGGCTGCTAGGAACACATGGAGGAGGAGCGAGTACAGCAGCAATGGCTTGCGGTTCCTGGTGGTGATGGCGGGCATGTTGCCGGCTTTGCTGGGCATGAATGAGTTTTTTTCCTGTGAGACTCCTCTTCCCTACACTGGCCGCATATATAGATACGCACACTGTACCCGTTGAGGAAGCTGCTACGCACACGCCGTGCAAACGCGCGGCAACATGTCGGAAGACCGCGGCAGGTCAATCGTGGTTCATATGGTTCGAACTTCGAAGCACACGGTGGAGAGCTCCGAGTGGCACGCAGCTTGTGTGGCCGGCCCAGCAAAGGCCCCCGGGGATTGCAAGTCTCGTAGGAGTATATATGAATAGGTTGTCCGGGTTGTATATATGAAAACTTCAGTTTGCAAGTCTCGTATGCCCATGAAGACTTGATCGTCGAATATGTTGACCACCAGCACGGCTACCTCACTCCATGTCACCCTTTAATTTACGCGTTCACGGAGCTAGTACTCGTTGCCTCTGCTCGCCGTCTAACCGCGGTACCTTGACCAACAAGTCCAAGTCACCGGCTGAGGGACTTGCAGATTGTGGCGATTCACACGTAACAGGCTATGCAAGCTGCCAAAGCAGTTTTATATGGAAAGTAGAAAATGATGTTGTGCAGTACAGACCGGGGAGCCGATCAGTGCCAAAGCAAGGCTTTGGAAAAAGTCGAGCTGACAAGGAGCCATGAACAACGGTCTCGCCTACGTCTACCCGTCTCCGTCTTCACGTCGCCATTGTGTTAGAACGCGTGCTCTCAGTCTCCGAGTACTGCAAGCTAGTCAAAATAGTACCCCCTCTCCTGCTCGTTCCTTTGAAAACTTTAGAATTCCAAAAGGTCATGCACTCATGCTGCAAAGACCCTTTCGTTCGTACAACTCCTGCAACCACAGCGGCTAAAACGTCTGTTTTAAAACACGCGCCTCGTCGCTGTCTAACCACTTCTCTTCTGATGAATGGCTCGGGAGAAAAGAGTTCGGCGCTATAATTTCAGCTCAGGGTGGGTTCGGTGCACCTTTCTAAAATTTAGAGGCCTTTAAACTAAAAAAAATCTTATTATTTAAAAGTACTAAATAAAGTCTAATAACAAAACTTTTTTATAGATAGGTACATCTTTGCGAGACGGCTCTAATGAGACTAATTAATTTATGTTTTGCTACAGTAACCATCGTCTAATCATGACTTACTTACCCTCATTAAATTCATCTCGCGAATTAAAAGGGGTTCTCTAGTTCGTTTTGTAATTAAACTTTATTAAGACAAGATTATTTTTGTTTAGACCCCATGCAACGAATACTCTCAATGACAAATAGAGCGAAGCCGTGTCCTTTTATTTTTCTCTGACGCGCAGGAGAGAAGCCGTGTTTGAAAATTCTGTGAGAGAAGGATGGCCGACCCCTATGCCGGAGCATTTGTCTCACGGAATACATCTCGCTTGCGTTTTTGTTTCTTCTTCCCTATCAAATGGTCTTAGCTGGCCACATGGGCCGTGCTAAAAAGGGCCGGTCCGTGACCTACTATTTTTGGCCCGATCTAAGCACGGCACGGCCTGGTGTTTGAGTGGATCGTGCCGGCCCGTAGCCCGCCTAGGGCCGTGCTTGGGCCTAGGCGCAAGCCCGCCGTGCCGGCACGGCACGGCCCGTTTAGCGGCTGGGGCCGGCCC
>LAPY01000765.1:142854-153465 GCA_000970635.1 Eragrostis tef
AGAAGGAATACCTCACCTTCCTGTCCGCCATCCGCGAGTTGGCGCCGCTCAGCGCCGTGCTCGACAACCTCGCCCTCTCCGACGTCGGGCTGCAGGACCAGATCGCCTCCGCCAACGACGTGCGGGCCGACCAGCGCGACGATGGTGCCGGGCAGGTGTACTACGAGTACGAGGTCGCCGGCGCCGGCGTGCACAGCCTCATCTCCGTCACGTGCGCGTGGAACAAGCTGTACGGCCGGCGATGGAGCTGGAGGCCGCGGCGGAGCTCGAGGCACACGGGCCGTGGCGTAGCTCGAGGCCGCGGCAGAGCTGGATGGGAGGAGGGTCGGCGAGGAGAGGGAGGGGAGGGGGCGGTGGCGCAGGACAGGAGGAGGGCCAGCGGTGCGCGAGTGGAGCGACGGGAGGGAGGGCCCAGAGGTAGGAGAGACCGAGAGAGGAGAGATGAGAGAGTTCGAGGCGTCGGGTAGTTGATGGTTGAATAAAATATAATTTAGTTGGTATAGAGGTTGAGATATAGAGGTTGACGGCTGCGGAAGAAAGAGATATAAAGATGAGAATCTTGATGACCAGGACAGAATATTCTTTTTAGAAGTTAGAAATAGAGGTTCATCGGTGCAAATAGTCTGAGCTCCACGCATATTCACCATGGTTGGCGTTCTGCACTCTATGCCAGTGTCAGATTTTTAAATGACGATATGCAGACCCGATTGCGTCAACGTAACAAGTCACGAATGAATGGTATTTATCCCAACAAGACCGGCAGCGGTCTTTTTTTTTTTTTTGCTTAGGTGGGGTTGACTGACTAGCTAGGCGATGGATTGGATTGGAATGAAAACAAAGAAAATACTGGAAGAAAACTACTCGTGCTGTATTCACGAAGTCGACTGATGGAACCGAATCCATACGGCATTACTGCGAGCCACTCACTACACAACATAATTGAGCATTGCATACGTGGGAGACGGCGGGCGTCCATTGGCGACCTTGATTAGCCGGTAAGTCCATTATGGGCCAGCTTGCATACGTGGCCCATCATGATAACGGCACACCCGATTGGTACTCGACATGTGTTTTACTGCCATGATCAGCACGTCAATCTTCCAGTTTTAGTATCTAAGAAAGAGATATAAAGATGAGAATCTTGATGACCAGGACAGAATATTCTTTTTAGAAGTTAGAAATAGAGGTTCATCGGTGCAAATAGTCTGAGCTCCACGCATATTCACCATGGTTGGCGTTCTGCACTCTATGCCAGTGTCAGATTTTTAAATGACGATATGCAGACCCGATTGCGTCAACGTAACAAGTCACGAATGAATGGTATTTATCCCAACAAGACCGGCAGCGGTCTTTTTTTTTTTTTTGCTTAGGTGGGGTTGACTGACTAGCTAGGCGATGGATTGGATTGGAATGAAAACAAAGAAAATACTGGAAGAAAACTACTCGTGCTGTATTCACGAAGTCGACTGATGGAACCGAATCCATACGGCATTACTGCGAGCCACTCACTACACAACATAATTGAGCATTGCATACGTGGGAGACAGCGGGTGTCCATTTGCGACCTTGACTAGCCGGTAAGTCTATTGGCCAGCTTGCGTACCTGGCCCATGATAACGGCACACCCGATTGGTACTCGACATGTGTTTTACTGCCATGATCAGCACGCCAATCTTCCAGTTTTAGTATCTATAAACCAAGGCACGGACCGCACGGTAGATCTCCCCTCATCAAAAGTAGTACCACCTCACTTTCGCCAAGTCATACTACTGTCGTAGCCAGGCAAGCTAGGCAGGTGCCGATCGACATGGCGCATCACGCCCCACGGCCAGCACTTTTTATGCTACTTCTACTCCGCATGTGCTCATTCGTCCATTCGTCGGCGGCCGCGAACGTCAACAACCTCACTGCCGCCGCGGTGCCGTCGGTCCTGTGCTTTCCCGACCAGGCGGTGGCGCTGCTCCGGCTGAAACGCTCGTTCGCCACCACCAAGAATTACACCATGACATTTCGGTCGTGGAGGCTCGGCACGGACTGCTGCCACTGGCAAGGCGTCCGATGCAGCCATGGCAACGGCCGTGTTACTTCCATCGACTTGGGCGGACGCCGCATGCTGAGCTCTGCGCTTGATCCTGCGGTTTTCAGTCTCACGTCACTCAGGTATCTTAACCTCGCCCATAACAACTTCAATGGGTCGGAACTCCCATCCACCGGGTTTGAGCGGCTCACCGAGCTTACCCATCTCAACCTCTCCACCTGCCACTTTGCAGGGAGGATTCCAACTAGCATTGGGCATCTCACGAGCTTGATCTCATTAGATCTCTCCACCGCTTACATTTCCTATAGCCTTGGAGGTTAGGGTACCATATATAGTATCACTGATGAAACAAGTCCGCCTACACAACTCGTAGTACCAAACTTTGAAACGTTGATCAGAAACCTCGAGAAGTTGAGGGAGCTCCGCCTTGACTTTGCTGATATGTCTCCCAATAATGTAGAATGGTGCGATGCTATTGCCAACTATACTCCAAATCTTCGCGTTCTTAGCCTGGCGTGGTGTTCTCTCTCCAGTCCAATTTGTGGTTCATTTTCTGGCTTGCACTCTCTTGCCGTGCTCGATCTACAATTTAATGAGTTGTATGGTCCAGTTCCAGATTTGTTTGCCAACTTATCCTCTCTAAGGATGCTCCAACTAAGTCGAAACGAGTTTGAAGGATGGTTCCCGTCGATAGTCTTACAACAGAAAAATCTAGTAACCGTTGATATTAGTCATAATGAAGGAATCTCTGGCATTTTGCCTAATTTCTCAGCTGATAGCAGTTTGGAGAATTTTCTTGTGGGTCATACCAACTTCTCAGGCAAAATACCAAGTTCCATCAGCAATCTCAAGTCTCTGAAGAAGCTGGACCTTGCTGCAACTGGTTTTTCTGGAACGATTCCCTCTTCAATCGGTTGGCTCAAATCCTTGGATTTATTAGCCTTCTCCGGATTCAAACTTGTAGGATCCATGCCATCATGGATTACAAACCTAACGTCCTTGACAGTTCTTCGTTTCACACGTTGCAATCTATCCGGATCAATACCTTATTCTATTAGGAATTTGAGGGGATTAACAGAATTAACATTGTCACATTGTCAATTTTATGGGAATATACCCTCATCCATCTCAAATTTAAACCAACTACATACACTCTCCCTTGCCTCGAACAATCTTGTGGGAAAAGTAGACATTTCTTTATTCTGGAAACTACCAGATATGTTCCTATTGTTTCTTTCAAATAACCAACTACAAGTGGTAGACACAGAAAATAACTCTTCGCTTGTCTATCCTCAAATAAAGTACATTGTTCTGGCATCGTGTCGAATAGGTAAATTCCCAAAAGGTATAAGGCATTTTGATAAAATAGAAGGTCTTGATCTTTCATATAATCAAATCGGGGGCACCATACCTTTGTGGGCACAGGAGCATTTCTCAGGCAGGTGGTTTCTCTTTCTGAACCTGTCACACAATAACTTCAACGGTGATTTGAATATATTTCGTCCCCTTTATGTAATGCGTTTTGATCTTAGTTTCAACATGTTTGAAGGGCCCACACCTTTGCCCCAAGAGTCAGGACACGTCCTTGATTACTCAAACAACATGTTCTCATCTATACCACTTAACAGTTCTACTCAAATTCAATACACTATGATATTCAGGGCTTCCACAAATAACCTCTCGGGAGGTATCCCTGGGTTTTTTTGTTCTGGTCCCACCCTTGAAATCCTTGATCTATCTTACAATAATCTTAGTGGCTCAATCCCTTCTTGCCTATTGGAGGATACCGATGCACTGCACGTGTTAAATCTGAAAAGGAATAAACTTCTTGGGGAGCTGCCGCATAACATCAATGAAAATTGCACGTTGCAGGCTCTCCAATTTGGTGACAATTGTATTACAGGACAGTTACCTAGGTCTCTAGCTGCTTGCAAAAGTCTGGAAGTCTTTGACATTGGAAACAATGAGATCAGTGATTGTTTTCCATGTTGGATGAGTGCACTTGCTAGGCTTCATGTTCTGATCCTAAAATCTAACAAGTTCTTGGGACAAATGGAGCATTATATCACAGAAGAGTTAAATAGTTGTGAATTCCCAAGTCTGCGCATTCTTGATGTAGCTTCAAATAATTTTTCTGGTTCATTACAAGAATCATGGTTTAGAAGATTGAACTCCATGATTGTTAAAACTTCTAATGAGACAATGGCGATGGAATATACAGATGATTCACATGCTTCAGGTGCTTTAGACGAAGTATACCAGTTGGCTACCATAATCACATACAAAGGGTTTGAGGTATCAATTTCCAATATACTAGGGAGCCTTGTGTTCATTGACATCTCAAACAATGGATTCCATGGTAGCATACCTGATGCTATTGGTGAACTTGTTTTACTTAATGTGCTCAACCTGTCTCACAACACTTTCACAGGACTAATTCCATCTATTCTTGGTCACCTGAAACTTCTGGAGGCATTAGACCTGTCCTCAAATGACCTTTCTGGAGAGATCCCACCAGAGCTAGCTTCATTGGACTTCCTTACAACACTGAATCTGTCCTACAACAAGCTGATGGGAACAATACCGGAACCAACTCATTTCACGACATTTCCCAATAGTTCATTTCTTGGAAATGATGGTTTGTGCGGGCCTCCACTATCAAAAGATTGTATCAACACAACCACAACAAGTGTCGTGGCACATCATTCCAAGAAGAAATTTGTGGACATTGCATTGTTCCTCTTTGTTGGACTAGGATTTGGTGTCGGATTTGCAGCTGCAATTGTAGTGACATGGGGAATCCCCATTAAAAAACGATCTTGAGTAAAGTGAGAAGAGTATTTCTCGTTCTTGTTATGTATTGAAATAAAGTGAAATGTAATGTGTTCGGATCACTTTCTATACAGCCGCAATCATGGTAGTCTTATTAATTGTTATTGTTAATTTATTATGAATATTTTTTAACAAAATATTATGAAGATTGAGTTCACAAAAAAAAAAGTGTATGTGCAACACCAGCTAGACATGCATCAAACTAGCAATTTTTGGAGCGATGAGTAGTTTACTTGTTTTTTGCGGCTACCAAACCAAGCTTTGCTTCCTCTGGAATCAATCGCCCAGAACCCCAGCCGTGCAACAGTACCAAATTGTGACGGTAGCAACCCGGCTCCTCCGCCGTGTCTTCGCATTTGCCTTTGAACGGCGCGAACTGACCGGCAGGCGGCTGCCGCAGACAGATCTTCCCGGATGTACACCAGATCGATCGGACGCGATCCTGAAACCCTCGCGTCTCGACACGGTGGTAACCCTGAACGCTGTGGCATCGGGTGCGCGCTGCACCATCGTCACTCCTTCTCCTTGAGCAGCAACACCACCGACGGGCCATGGTGGAATCCGGCGCATTGTTCCAGAGGCAGCAGGGATGAATGTGACGATTTTGCTACCGGCCGATAGATGGGGTTGCTGTTAACCAGTGAAGTGGTAATGGTGGACGGATGACGCCGTGACGGAAGGGTCACAGACGACTTGGCTTTGACCGAGTCCGACTGAGAGCGAGCTAGGCAGACTTACGTTTCACCGTTGCGTACGCATGAAACGAGTTACCATTGCAAAAGGGGCCTGCGGCATCAGCGAGATCCGGATCCCCCCGGCTCCTCCACCGTATTTGCACCCACGGTGCCGTTGAACGGCGTCTAGAGTAGCAGGGCGGACAGATCCTCCCGTCTTGTGACCAGCGCGGCAGTGGTGCTTGAGCTCCTCTTTGACGCCGCCTTCGGATGCACCATGCCGTCCCCGAGCCTCACACCATCGCGTGCAAATTCATGACCCGCTCGATGAGCCAAGCTTAATGCACCTTATTGGAGTTGCTCCGGTCCAGCATCGACACAGGTGCCGGTGACCAACGGATGCGTGTACTGATGTTGTTCAGTTGAACATTAGTGTCCTTCTAGTTGTATCAGATTTTATATTACGGAGCCATCAGCCGTATGAGCTCCACGCATATATATTCACCATGGTTTTCAGAACTCGGCGGCGTTCTGCACTCTATGCCAGTGTCAGATTTTTAAATGAAGATATGCAGACCCGATTGCGTCAACGTAACAATTAGTCACGAATGAATGGTAATGCTAAGATTTATCCCAACAAGACCGGCAGCGGTCATTTTTTTTTTTTGGTGCTCACGTGGGGTTGACTGACGAGCTAGGCGATGGATTGGATTGGAGTGAAATTAAAAGAAAGAAAATATTGGAAGAAAACTACTTGTGTTGTATTCACGAGGTCGACTGATCGAACCGAATCCATACGGCATTACTGCGAGCCACTCACTACACAACATAATTGAGCATTGCATACGTGGGAGACGGCGGGCGTCCATTGGCGACCTTGATTAGCCGGTAAGTCCATTATGGGCCAGCTTGCATACGTGGCCCATCATGATAACGGCACACCCGATTGGTACTCGACATGTGTTTTACTGCCATGATCAGCACGTCAATCTTCCAGTTTATCTATAAACCAAGGCACGGTAGGTCTCCCCTCGTCAAAAGTAGCACCACCTCACCTGCCCCAAGTCATACGACTTTCATAGCCAGCCAAGGAAAGGTGCCGATCGACATGGCGCATCACGCCCCACGGCCAGCACTGTTTATGCTACTCCTACAGCAGCTCGTACTCCTCGTGTGCCCGTTCGTCCATTCGTCAGCGGACGCAAATGTCAACAACCTCACTGCCGCCTCCGTGCCGTCGGTCCCGTGCCTTCCCGACCAGGCGGCGGCGCTGCTCCGGCTGAGACGCTCCTTTGTCACCACCAAGAAGTCCACCACGACCTTTCGGTCGTGGAGGGCCGGTACAGACTGGTGCCGCCTGGCGTCGACTTGGGCGGGTGCGGCTTGCTGAGCGCCGCACTTGATCCTGCCATTTTTAGTCTCACTTCACTCAGGTATCTTAACCTTGCCCATAACGACTTCAACGCATCGGAGCTCCCATCCACCGGGTTTGAGCTGTTCACCAAGCTCACCCACCTTAACCTCTCCACCTGCCACTTTGCAGGGAAGGTTCCAACTAGCATGGGACGTCTCACGAGCTTGATCTCGTTTGATCTCTCCACCACTTACACTTCCTATGACCTTGGCAATTATCACATGGTTATCCCTAATTTAAGTGGACGACGCGTAAGACTCGAAGTACAAAACTTTGAAACGTTGATTAGAAACCTGGAGAACTTGAGGGAGCTCCTCCTTGACCTTGCGGATATGTCTTCCAATGATTCAGAATGGTGTGAAGCTATAGCCAAGTATACTCCAAATATTCGGGTTCTTAGCTTGGCATGGTGCTCTCTCTCTAGTCCTATTTGTGATTCATTTTCTGGCTTACACTCTCTTGCCGTGCTTGATCTACAAATTAATGAACTGTACGGTCCAGTTCCAGATTTCTTTGCAAACTTCTCCTCTTTGAGGGTACTCCAACTAAATGAAAACGGGTTTGAAGGATGGTTCCCATCGATAGTCTTACAACAGAAAAAACTAGCAACCTTTGATATTAGTTATAATAAAGGAATCTCTGGCATTTTGCCGAATTTCACAGCCGATAGCAGTTTGGAGAATTTCCTTGTGGGTCATACCAACTTATCAGGTAAAATACCAAGTTCCATCAGCAATCTTAAGTCTCTGAAGAAGCTAGACCTTGCTGCAACTGGATTTTCTGGAAAGATTCCCTCTTCAATCGGTTGGCTCAAATCTTTAGATTTATTAGCCTTCTCTGGATTCAAACTTGTAGGATCCTTACCATCATGGATTGCAAACCTAACCTCCTTGACAGTTCTTCATTTCTCACATTGCACCCTATCCGGATCGATACCTTATTTTGTTGGAGATTTGAGGGAATTAAAAGAATTAACACTGTCGTATTGTCAGTTTTATGGGAATATACCTTCATCCATCTCAAATTTAAGCCAGCTAGATACCCTAAACCTCGAGTCGAACAATCTTGTGGGAACTGTAGAAATTTCTATATTCTGGAAACTGCCAGATCTGCACCTATTGAGTCTTTCAAATAACAAACTACAAGTGGTAGACGCAGAAGATAACTGTTCCCTTGTCTATCCCGGGATAAGTTACTTTGGTCTGGCATCGTGTAGAATAGGTAAATTTCCAGAAGCATTAAGGCATTTTGATGAAATAGATGGTCTTGATCTTTCAGATAATCAAATCGGGGGCTCCATACCTCAGTGGGCACTGGGCACTGGAGCAGCCATACCTCAGTGGGCACTGGAGCATTTCTCAGACAGGAATATTTTTTTATTGAACCTGTCATACAATAATTTTACCGGTGCTGGATTTGAGCTATTTCGTCCCCTTTATGTGATGCTTTTTGATCTCAGTTTCAACATGTTTGAAGGCCCCATACCTTTGCCCCAACAATCTGGAGAAGTACTTGATTACTCAAACAACATGTTCTCATCTATACCACTTAACAATTCTACTCAAATTCAATACACTATGATATTCAGGGCTTCCACAAATAATCTATCGGGAGGTATCTCTGGGTTTTTCTGTTCTCATCCCTTCCTTGAAATCCTTGATCTCTCTAACAATAATATTAGTGGCTCAATCCCTTCTTGCCTGATGGAGGATACCAATGCGCTGCACGTGTTGAATCTGAAAAGGAATAAACTTCGTGGGGAGTTGCCACATAACATTAATGAAAGTTGCACGTTGCAGATACTACAACTAGGTGACAATGGTCTTAAAGGACAGTTACCTAGATCTCTTGCTGCATGCAAAAATCTTGAAGTCCTTGACATTGGAAATAACCAGATCGGTGATTATTTTCCTTGCTGGATGAGCACACTCGCTAGCCTTCGAATTCTGGTCCTAAAATCTAACAGGTTCCTTGGAAAAATGGAGAATTATACCACAAAAGATATGAAGAGCTGTGAATTTCCAAGCCTACGTATTCTTGATATAGCTTCGAATAATTTTTCTGGTTCATTACCAGAATCATGGTTTGAAAAATTGAAGTGCATGGCTGTTAAAACTGTTAACGAGACAATGACGATGGAGTATACAAGTTTGCACCAAGTCTATCAGGCGGCTACCATAATCACATACAAAGGGTTTGACATATCGATCTCTAATATACTAGGGAGCCTTGTGTTCATTGATATCTCAAACAATGCATTCCATGGTAGCATACCTGATGCTATTGGGGAGCTTGTTTTACTTAATGTGCTCAACCTATCACACAACTCTTTCACCGGACCCATTCCATCTTTGGTTGGTCAGCTAAAACTTCTGGAGGCATTGGATCTGTCGTCAAATGAGCTTTGTGGCGAGATCCCACAAGAGCTAGCATCACTGGACTTCCTGACAACATTGAATCTGTCATACAACAGCCTGGTGGGAAGAATACCCGAACCAGCTCATTTCATGACATTCACCAATAGTTCATTTCTCGGAAATGATGGCTTGTGTGGGCCGCCCTTGTCAAAAGAGTGCATCAACACAACAACCTCAAGTGTCGTGACACATCATTCCAAGAAGAAACCTTTGGACATTGTATTGTTCCTCTTTGCTGGACTGGGATTTGGTATCGGATTTGCAGTTACAATTGTTGTGACATTGGGGATCCCCATTAGGAAACGATCTTGAGTAAAGCGAGATCCACTTTTCTTCTTGTTCTCGATTGTTATGTATTGAAAGAAAGTGAAACAATGTTGTGTATTTGGATCGCATTCTATACAGCTGCTGCCAGGGCAGCGCTCTTGTGGATTCGTAAAAGATGCAGCAAAACACTAGCTAGACCCCGAAGTAGTAGCAGTTTTTGGAGAGACGAGTAGTTGCCATGGATTTTCGCGGCCACCGCACCAAAGCTTAGCTTCCACAGAAAACAGCAGCGCGCGACGTTGGCTCGCAGCGACTCAAGGAACAGTTTTTCACCGAGGCAGCCCGCCGTGGCTACGCCTGTGCCTTTGAACGGCACGAACTTCGCGGCCGGCAGCCGCGCGTCCTTCTTCATCGCGACCTTCGGGTGCACACCCGGTCGATCGGGCGCGATCCTGAAATCCTCGAGACGGTGGTAATCCTGGACACTGCGTGGCGTCGTGCCCCATCGTGGCATCCGCCAGCCATCCCGCCCGGCGCCTCAACCAACAGCAAGATCCCCACCGTAGCGGCGGGGCGGCCTCCACACCGTGTTGACGCCCATGCCCCTTGAATTGCAAGAACTCTTGTAGGCCATGAGCAGCGCGGCGGACCGGACAGGTCCTCCCAGCCGTGCACCGGCGCGGTGATGGTGCCCATCTTCATCGCCGCCTTCAGGCAGTGCATCAGGCCGGCGACGGGCCCCAACACCGTCGCGATCGAACCGCGTGGCCTCATCACTCGTGCACCGCGCCAGAGGCGGTGTCGGCCCTGGTCCGCGTGGCGAGCACGTTCGCGGCCTCCGTCATCTACTGGCCACTGGGGGCCGAGCGCGATGCCGGCGAAGCCCAGGTACGTGGCGCCGTGCGCGGGTGAGCCCCCATCCGTCATGGCTTCGGAAGCCCTCCGGGGGGGGGGTGTCGGCACGGGGGG
>LAPY01000765.1:157583-171027 GCA_000970635.1 Eragrostis tef
GGCGTCGATGCGGTCGACGACGAGCGCCCGGGAAGGCGGTTCCCGGCTGTAGCGGAGGACGAGGTCGGGGAGGTGGGTCCAGACTCGGCGCCAGCGCCGCGAGAGGACGCTGGTTCGCGCGGCGTCGGCGGTGGCCGGGAGGCGGAGCAGGACCGTGTGGAGGAGGTGATCGGGGAGGCCGCTGATAAGGTCCGCCCCTGCTCCTCCTCCATGGCGGCCGTCGTCATCATTGCTCCGATCCGTGCCCATGATGATCGGCTTCAATTCCGAGCAAGACGTACGGCGACTGCAGCACAATCCGCTGCGGGTTTTACGCATGGACTCCTTTCGATTGTGTGCGTGCAAGATTTGGTAACGGATGTGAGGGGTCGGGGCCTTCAAGGATCCCGGAAACAAACTCTGCAACATGGGCCCTCGGTTCGTCGCCATGGATGGACGGACTGTCCGATCGTTACGAAACGAGATGGAATTATCTGACGCGAAGCTAACAAATCGATGGGTCTGAAGCAATATTACGTCTGTATTGATTGAATTCAGCTTACAAATCGATAGCACAGGAGAAATTTGCATCTTGACATATGTTCAGTGCTCCCATTAAACAGTAAGAAGCCACAAGACCGGTTCAGAGAAAGCAAGAGTGGTGAATGAAGAATCGTCCTGTGATTACCAGCAGCTTTTGGATTTCTTTTGCGAGAGCAGCTTTTGGATTTCGGTGGATGATAATCTTTAGTAGTAAGAAAATCAAGACAGAGCACAGGAATTGATCGTCAATCTTTTTTTTTCGACTAACTTGCACAATCAATCTAATTTCTACGAGACACAAGATTCGGTTGTGAGCTATATATCGTGCCTGCAATTGTTTCCATCTCTTTAACTGTCGTAAGACAAAGTGTACATGGTTTTGGCAGCCCATTTCGAGAAAAGAAAAGATCTGTGATCCGTGATGTCGTCAGTTTAGAACCATTCATCTTCGTGCAATGTGGAACGAGCAGGACAAAGCAAAATTAACACTTCTACAGCCATCGTGCAATGTGGAACGAGCAGGACAAAGCAAAATTAACACTTCTACAGCCATCGTGCAATGTGGAACGAGCAGGACAAAGCAAAATTAACACTTCTACAGCCATCGTGCAATGTGGAACGAGCAGGACAAAGCAAAATTAACACTTCTACAGCCATCGTGCAATGTGGAACGAGCAGGACAAAGCAAAATTAACACTTCTACAGCCATCGTGCAATGTGGAACGAGCAGGACAAAGCAAAATTAACACTTCTACAGCCATCGTGCAATGTGGAACGAGCAGGACAAAGCAAAATTAACACTTCTACAGCCCCAGCGAGACGTCCAGATAAATGTTCACATCACTCTTTATTAGCTTGACTTGTTCTCGTCGCCGTGAGTCGTCGCATTGCTACATGACCGTAGACATCATCCCAAACTTTTCAAGTGCTCAACCAATTCCGCTTCAGTCAGTCTGCGAGACTCGAGCCAAAGCAGTCAGTCGTCGCTTCTGCTGTGCATTATCAGGCACCGTGTTGTGTACGGGTAAAGCACCATCGGCCACAGGATGATCGCACGTACAAACTGCCATTGACTACGCACGACTTGTAAAGGTGTAAAGACGACATGCATGATTTCAGCCATATGCAGCACTGCAGCAGGGTAAAACTACAAACAGGTTCCAGTTGTATTATACTCATAGTCATTCAAAAGTGTTAGAATGATTCAACTGCTGACCGTGTCTACTGCCACTAACTCGGTGCGTCGCGCACCGTCCTGCATGCATCTCTGCATGCACGGTTACCTGTAAATGCGGCTGGCTTCTCCATCGCACAATTGTACACTGTAATGCCTATATAAGGCCTCCCAAGTGGTATCAGTAGGGTTCGCCTGAGCCTAATTCCACCACGGCGGCGCTCAATTCTGGATCCTCCCCTGCTCTTGGCATGCCATCCACACCTGCTCTTGGCTCCACCACCTCCCTTGCTCACTCATCTTCATCCTCACCTGTCACCTCCACCACCGCCGGCATGGCCACTTCCTCGTCCGGCGCGATTCCTATCTCCCAGGCCATTCACAGCGTGAACATCAAGTCCGTTGTGCCTTTCACCCTTTGCTTTCAGGCCCACAATTACACAAAATGGCGCAAGCTCTTCAACGTGGTCCTTGGCAGATTCAATCTGCTTAGCCATGTCGAGATCGCTCTCCCCTACCGCGACGACCCTGAGTGGGTCAAGGAGAATCTCACGGTGACGACCTGGATCTACAACACCATCTCCGAAGATCTCATCGACATGTGCATGAAACTTGAAGATCCCACGACGCACGACATCTGGGTGTACATCGACAGCATCTTCTCCGGCAACGAACCCAGTCACGCCGTCCACCTCGAGGCTGAATTTCATGGCTTAGTCCAAGATGAGCTGTCTACTAATGACTATTGCCATCGCCTCCAACAGCTCGCCAACGCCCTCGCCGATTGTGATCAACCCGTCTCCGAGCGCACCCTGGTGCATCAACTGATCCGCGGCCTCAACCCCAAGTTCGGCGTCCTCCGCACGCTCCTGCCCATGCTGCCCGTGTTTCCCTCCTTCATCGACGCCTGCGACTACCTCATGCGTGAAGAGTCGGCCCGCGCCACCGAGATCAAGCAGGCCACTGAAACGGCGCTCATGGCCGCCGGCAAGCCACAAGTCTCCAGCGACAACCCTGCTCCGCGCCACGACACTCCAGAACGCGCCGCGACTCCAGAACGNGGCGGTCGCTCTGGCCACAACAGTGGCCACGACGGGCGCGGCACCTACAACAATCCCCAACAGATGGGGTGGCCCTTCCCATGGGGCATGCCATGGGGCGGGTCGTGGCGCTCGCCATGGACCGGCGCCACTGGACCCGGCGTTCTCGGCAATCGCCCTTCCTCTTCCGGTGGAGGCCAGGCGTTCCAGGCTTATCAGTAGCCAACGACAATGCAGGCCCCCATCTCGGGCCCCAATTGGGACACGGCGAGTCTCATTCAAGCACTGCAGGCACCATCTCTTCAGCAGCCGTACAATGGCGAATGGCTCATGGACACGGGCGCGTCGTCCCACATGACAGGGGATCAAGGTAACTTACCTGAGTACCGTCCTTCGTTATTGCGTAATTCATCTCATGTTATTGTTGGCAATGGATCTCCTTTACCCATTCTTGGCACTGGCCGCAAACAATTGCGCTCATCTAACCAAACGTTCACACTTAACCCTGTTCTGCACACACCGGGTCTCGTTTCTAGCTTGGTCTCTGTTCGTAAATTTACTCGTGATAATCTTTGCTCGGTTGAATTTGATCCGTTCGATTTCTCTGTGAAGGACCTTCTCAGCAGGATCGGAATCATGAGGTCCAATAGTTTGGGGGATCTCTACCCCTTTCATGGCTCCACCAAGATCACACCCAAGATGGCACTAACGGCGTCATGCTTGGTGGATGTCTGGCACCGTCGTCTTGGCCATCCTGGCTCACATTCTTTATCGCATTTGCTTTCCAAATTTGTTATTCCCTGTACACATAAAAGAGGATCCTCTCCTGTTTGTGAGGCATGCATGAAAGGGAAGCATGTGCGGCTCCCTTTCTCCAATTCTCAATCCTCTACTTATTTCCCTTTTCAAATAATACATTGTGATCTATGGACCTCACCAATTGAGAGCATTATTGGCTTCAAATATTACCTTGTATTACTTGATGATTATTCGCACTATTTATGGACCATTCCCCTTCGTGCTAAATCTGATGCTTTCCCTGCTATTCGTGATTTTATTTTATGATTTCCAATCAATTTCGCATGTCCATACAGTGTATTCAGTGCGATAACGGCAAAGAGTTTGATAACTCTCAAGTCCGTTCCTTTCTTGCCTCACGCGGAATTCTTTTTCGCCTATCTTGCACTTATAGCTCTCCCCAAAATGGAAAAGCGGAGCGAGCCATACGAACGATCAATGATGTTCTACGAACTTTACTCTGCCAAGCCTCTCTTCCCTTCAATCTTTGGGTTGAAGCCATGCACACCGCAACATATCTACTAAACCGACGACCAACCAAGCCACTCAACCTCATCACACCATATCAAATGCTATTCAACCAAATCCCAGCCTATGACCACCTACGCACCTTTGGGTGTCTTTGCTTCCCCAACATGACGGCCACAACCACACACAAACTATGCCCACGATCCACTCCATGTCTCTTCCTTGGATACTCCCATGAACACAAGGGGTGCCGATGCCTAGACCTAGCCTCCCGCAAAATTATTATCTCCAGGCACGTTATTTTTGACGAGCACACGTTTCCTACGGCGAAAACCAAAAATCCGCCACAACCACCACCAGCCGCAGCAGATCCGCCCGTATCCGACTGGGATCTCGTGCCGATCCGATCTCCAACTACCTCGTACCAGTCTGCGTCAGCGGATCCGCCTCGTACTCCTCAATCGCCGTCCCGTGCCGTGGCCCAGGAGACGCCACGTAGCCCACCAAACCGGAGCGCACCTGATTCTCCGGCCCGCACCAATCTTGGCTCGCCACCTCAAACACCTGGTCCGATCTCAGGGGGGCACGCACCAGCAACCGGGACCACGCAATCCGGCTCCGCCTCACACAGCATGCCACGTCACACAAGCACTCCGCAACCCGGCCCAACCCTGCTCCACCACAACCTAAACACTATGTCCACCTAGTCACATCTCCCATGGACTATATGCATACCAGATCTAAGAGCGACATTTACAAACCCAAACAACACTTTAACCTCCACGTTTCAGCACCACTCTCCCCAATCCCAACAAATTATCGATCTGCTATCAAAGATCCAAATTGGCACAATGCCATGGTAGATGAATTTAACGCTTTAACGAATAACAGTACTTGGTGTTTAGTTCCTAAACCTGCAGGGGTCAATGTCGTCTCGGGAAAGTGGATCTTTCGCCACAAATTCAACACTGATGGCAGCTTGGCAAGGTACAAGGCACGTTGGGTCGTCAGGGGATTCACACAACAGGAAGGTGTCGATTATTCAGAAACCTTCAGTCCCGTCATCAAACCTGCAACAATTCGGTTAGTATTGAGCATTACAATCTCTGAAACTTGGCCAATCCATCAATTAGATGTGAAAAATGCCTTTTTGCACGGCAGTCTCTCTGAAATTGTCTATGCACAGCAACCATCTGGCTTTGTCAATGCTTCCAAACCTTCTCATGTTTGCAAACTGAACAAATCCTTATATGGGTTAAAACAGGCACCTAGAACCTGGTTTCTGCGATTCACATCATTCTTGCTTAAGCTAGGCTTCCATGCTTCCAAAGCAGATTCATCTCTGTTCATCTTACACAACAACAACACCACAGCCTACCTCCTGTTATATGTCGACGACATTATCCTAACAGCGAGCTCCCAATTCACACTCCATCACATCATCTCGCAACTGCAGAAAGAATTCTCCATGTCTGATTTAGGACCTCTGCAACATTTTCTTGGCATTCATGTCCAACGGACAGATGCAGGCCTCATGCTTTCTCAAGAACAATATGCCACTGAGATACTTGATCGACAACTATGTCTCGGTTGGATGTCCAGACACAAGAAGATCAACCTCAGCGTACTGTGGATTCTACAGCAACAACTTAGTCTCTTGGTCATCAAAACGTCAAGTCACAGTGTCTCGATCTAGCGCCGAGGCAGAGTACAGAGGCGTTGCAAATTCAGTTGCAGAAAGCTGTTGGCTTCGTCAGTTACTGACAGAGTTGCATCGACCACCAAGACGATCAACAATTGTGTTCTGTGATAATGTGAGTGCGATGTACTTGTCAACCAATCCAGTTCAGCATCAGAGAACAAAACACATCGAGACAGATCTGCATTTTGTTCATGACAGAGTATCACTAGGATAGGTTAAAGTCCTGCATGTGCCTTCATCTTCTCAATTTGCAGACATCTTTACCAAAGGCTTGCCAGTCAGTTTGTTCAACGAGTTCAGGAGCAGTCTGAACATTCACCCATGTCCAGGCTGAGGGGTGCTGTTAGAATGATTCAACTGCTGGCCGTGTCTACTGCCACTAACTCAGCGCGTCGCGCACCGTCCGGCATGCATCTCTGCATGCACGGTTACCTGTAAATGCGGCTGGCTTCTCCACCGCACAATTGTACACTGTAATGCCTATATAAGGCCTCCCAAGTGAATGAATACGATCTGCGCTTTTCATTCTCATTTTATCTCCTTACAAAAAGCACTCCGGAGTCCGGAGTCTAGAGAACCTTCGCAAGTGGTGGCACAGAAGCAGTAGAGGAGATGATGTCAAGACACTCCACCAAACTCCACGTCCTCCAGCCCCTCCTCTTATCCTACTGCTACTGCACTATCCACGCTTCAGCCGCCGCGACATGCCTACCGGCCGACGATGTCGCGCTGCTCCAGCTGAAGCGCTCCTTCGTCAACTCCAACCTCACGTCATGGCAAGCTGGGACAAACTGCTGCCGCTGGGAGGCTGTGGCTTGCGACGCGGCCTCCGGGCGGGCGATCGCGTTAGATCTTGGTGGGCGTGACCTGCAAATCCGGGGCATTGACCCAGCGCTCTTCAACCTCACAGCTTTGAGAAACATCAGCATGGCTGGCACCGACTTCTTGGGAGGAAGCTTGCCGTCCTTTGGGTTTGAGCTGCTCACCGAGATGGTTCACCTCGACTTCAGCGATAGCTTAAGTCTTTTCGGTCAAACCCCATTGGCATAGCGCGGCTCAGGAAACTGGCCAAGCTTGATTTTTCCTTTACTAACTTATTTCTTGAGGAGCCAAACTTTGAAACATTCATTGCAAATCTAAGCAGCTTAAGAGAGCTTTATCTTGATGCAGTGGACATATCAACCAGGGGAAAAACATGGTCCACTGCTTTAGCAAACTCCACTCCTAGGCTACAGATTATATCTATGTCCTATTGTGGTCTCTCCGGGTCCATTCATCACTCCTTTTCACGACTCTTTTCTTTGGCCGAGATCGACATCTCCAGCAACGCAATTGCCGGTGAGGTTCCAAAGTTTTTTGCGGACTTTCCTCTAAGAACTCTTGACCTCTCACAGAATAACTTTGAAGGGCAGTTTCCTACAAAGGTACTTCAGCTAAAGAATTTATGGTCCCTTGATGTGTCTGATAACCCTAGGCTTTCTGGATACCTTCCAAGCTTTCCGGTTGGAAATGAATTGGGATCACTAAGCCTACAGAACACAAATTTTTCAGATGCCATGCCGGCGTCCATTGTCATTCTCAAGTCTTTGATTTCTTTGGGTCTTACGACGAAAGGAATTTCAAAGCAGCTTTCTTTAATAGGTAAGATTCACAGCGTTCACTTGACCTCCACGGATCAGGCATAGAGAAGCCGCATTTTTCTTGGATTGGGCGACTTAGACATTTGGAAGACCTGTGGACTGAGAACTACAACTTCTCTGAGCCAATACCCACCTGGATCAGCAACCTTACATATTTGACGTCCTTAGA
Source organism: Eragrostis tef (assembly GCA_000970635.1). NCBI lineage: Eukaryota > Viridiplantae > Streptophyta > Magnoliopsida > Poales > Poaceae > Eragrostis > Eragrostis tef. Next base: position 165,097 of record LAPY01000765.1, read on the forward strand.
GCTCCGCAATTGCAACTTGTATGGGCCGATACCCTCCTGGATTGGAAACTTGACCCAACTTTCACTAATAAGTTTCGACATCAACTACCTCACTGGTAAGTTTCCACATACGAGTTTGATACTGCCATTATTTCTTAACTTTCAAAGATATAACTATAGTGCAATGGTTCCTTAAAAACAATTATCAACTATTACATGTTTCGTTCCTTGTACTCTGAATCATTAAAAAATGGCATTTTCTGAGGATACTTAAAATCTTGCATTTTTTTAGTTTCATCCCGTCCCCACCTAACCAATCGTTCTTTTGTTATTTTTGTAAAATAAACCAAAAATTGTCAATAGAATGTATGGATGTTTACCCCAATTTAGGAATTTTGTAAAATCCCATGTCACTACGCTCAACAAGTTTGAGAAGTTCAAAAGGTGTTTCAAATATTAAGTATGTAACCTTGTAATTTAGAAAAGTAAAAGGTTCACACAACTCGAATACTCGATGATCTATGCTCATTACTATTTTCAATAGGGAAAACATCTAAATTGTGCATCGATCTCCAAATTTAACCCTGAACTATACATGAAGCCAATAATTTCTCTGCAGTAACATTCAAACTAGCAAGACGACCCGCATAATTTATGTGAGCTAAAGTTGATAATGCATGTTTTTATATAACTAAATAATCTCAAGTGTTTTCATATAATAAAGGTTGATCCACAGGATGTTACTTACAAAATCTTATTGTCGACTATAGCTAAATTTTACTAATAATAGCAGTAAAAAAATAATTACCAGCCAAACAAAATTATTCTTTTATCCTGACAAACTGAGTTAAAAGTGGACTCTAGCTCTTCCTCCGTTTACCTCCTGCCACAATGACTAACCCTTCTAGTTATCATTAGATCTATACTTTTTATGTTTAGGATCAACACCATCAAAGTATGCTTGCCATGAAGATCACCTACGATATTGTTGTAGTGATCAACAGCTTATGTGCTAACATACCCATGGGATCGATGACTTAGGCACCCTTTCCCCTCACTACCACTCAGAATTTAACACCTTCTTGATCATGGATGCTCAAATTTGAGCGATTGCTATTGTGAGATTGTCTGTTGTGCCTAATGTAGAAACCTTCTGTGGTGCTTGAATTCAAGCTATTGCAACCCTTACCACCTGAGATCACCTTCTGCACCTTGCATAAACACTTTCTATGCTGCTCAGATTTAAATCATTGAATATTCAGTACTATTGCAGTATTCTCTCCGTCTATATGATTAGAAGTTGAAAATAACATAGATCAAAGAGTGAGGCCCATTGTGTAAATAGAAAACAAGCAGCACCTTGCATAATTTGTCGTTCCCTTGCACGGCTCAAGCTTGTTGTTGCAGCCCTACATGGGTTCTGTATGATCTGCCTCGTCAATCAGGTCTTAAACAGTTACCATTAATCAAACCCTGCTACTACCTTGGGATATGCAACATATCTCCGTGGGCATGGTCTGCTCATACGAGCGACACCAAGCTCCATGTCCTCCCAATTATAGCGACATTACATCAACCGTGAGAGGATTCTTGCCTTTATTTGTTCTTTCATTGTTGCGATCGACAGCAGCCATTGAATCCAGCCGTGCATGGATTTTGTCCATGACTCCATGGTGTCAAGAGCAGCATGGTCGGACTTGTCATCACACTTATAGCGGTCCTCGATTTATTCTTCGATCCACCTTTGCCTAGGTCAACTATCATTACCCCGAATCAAAGTATCTCTTAACAAAACATTTATGTTTACATGCAGGCATAATTCCAAGATACATGTTCACTATTCCGGGAATTAAGGAATTACATCTCTCCTACAACAAATTTACTGGCCAAGAGGAGATTGATATCCCTTTGACATCTTGCTTATCCTTCATTGATTTGGGAGATAACCAACTTGGAGGATCAATACCTCAGTCATACCTTCAGCTTCAAACTCTTTAAGGTCTTCGACTTGACTCAAATAAATTTACAGGCACAGTAAATATTAGCTCTTTCTGGAGGCTAAAAGGTCTTGAGGAACTGAGTCTCTCTAACAACATGCTGTCAGTGGTGGATGAAGAAGGTAACTCTCAGTTTGCTTCACTAAAAAACATCAGGACCCTGGAGCTAGCATCTTGCAACATTACAAGACTTCCAGATGTGCTAAGATATCTAGATAAGATTACAAGCCTAGACTTATCAAGCAATCATATTAACGGGGTTATTCCACGTTGGCTATGGGAGAATTGGAAGGATCGACTAAGATATTTGAATCTCTCGCATAACATGTTTACTAGCATCAAAAAGTCACCATCTTTTGTTCCTATGGTATATTTATATGCCCTTGATCTTAGTAACAATAGATTAGAAGGAAACGTACCAATACCGCATTCGAAAGCTAGAACAGGAACCATTTTGGATTATTCAAACAATTACTTCAATTCCATTGTGCCTGAATTTGGTAAATATCTTAGTGGGACAACATATCTTGATTTGTCCAAGAACAAATTAAATGGTCCTATACCAACCTCGGTTTGTAGTGCAAAAAAACTTCAGATCCTGGATTTATCTTACAACTACTTAAGTGGATCCATCCCGCCGTGCTTAACAGAACGTAACCTGAGAGTATTGAAGGTAAGAGGGAATCAAGTGAAAGGGGTATTTCTAGACAATATTACAGAAGGATGTATGCTTGAGACAATAGATTTCAGCAACAACCACATAGAAGGGAAACTACCGAGATCATTAACAAATTGTCTGGACTTAGTCTTACTTGATGTCAGTAACAATCAGATTGTTGATTCATTTCCATCTTGGTTGTCGGCGCTACCCCATCTTCGGGTTCTTGTTTTAAGATCCAACCAATTCTCGGGCATGGTTAGGGATCTTATTAACAAAAGTGATCAAAATATGACTCACTTCTCAAGTTTGCAAATACTTGATTTAGCCTCCAACAACTTCTTTGGAAACCTGCCACAAGGATGGTTCAATGAATTGAAATCAATGATGATGAATGACAATGACAAAGGACTAGTTATAGGACAGGAAACAAACTCATTGGAAGGATTCTACCGAGATACAATCACTATCACATTCAAAGGATTCAATATTATTTTTACCAAAATCCTTAGCACTTTAAAGTAATTGATGTCTCAAATAATTCATTCAGCGGTCCAATTCCTAAGTCGATTGGGAGGCTCATTTCACTGCACGGACTTAATATGCCATACAACAACTTCACGGGAGAAATTCCATCGCAGCTACACAACCTGACTCGGTTGGAATCGATGGATCTTTCTTCGAACCATCTTTCACGGGAAATCCCACCGGACTTCACCTCATTGACTTCTCTTGCATGGTTGAATCTGTCATACAACGACTTGACTGGACAAATACCATAGGGAAACCAGTTTTTATCGTTCCCAAATAGTTCGTTTGAAGGCAATGCTGGGCTTTGTGGAAGTCAAGTCTCTAAGAAATGTGAAAATCCAGCTTCAACTACTCCACAAACATCGGATCATCCAGAATCCAATGAAACCATCCTTTTTCTCACCTTTACCGGCTTGGGATTTGGTTTTGGATTTGCATCGGCAATAATGTTCCAACACTTTCACCACATAGATGGTTGGACTTGAGAGTGTCGTTTAATCCATATGTAATGCAGTTAGGCAAAATTTCTTGTTTTATTTTCATGAAAAGGATAGCCATATAAGTTGTAATAAACTTTGCAGTGATAAGGTTGCAGTATTCTATTTGATATATGTCTACACTGAAAGTTAAGGGCTTAGGAAGCATCCCTATAACTATTGGAAACTTTGTGTTGCTCAACGTCCTTAAAATGTCGCACAACTCCCTTACAGGGTCAATTCTATCTCGGTTCGGTCATCTGACACAGTTGGAGCCTTGTAGGCTTTAGATATGTCCTCCAATAAACTTGTTAGTCAGATCCCTCTGGAGTTAGCAACGTTGGACTTTCTTACGACATTGAACCTGTTTTACAACAAGTTAGTAGGAAGCATACCAGAATCACCTCAATTCATGACATTCCAATAGCTGGTTTGTGAGGTAATCCGTCGTGAAAAGTGTGCATCAACACAACAACACTGAATGTGGCTTCACACCATTCCAATAAGGAACCTGCGGATATTCCTCTATTTCTCTTGCCGGACTGGGATTTGGTGTTGGATTTGCAATTGAAATTGTTATGGCATGGGGAATTCTCATTAGTCGCAAACGGTCTTGAGAAAGTCCAGGAAGGAATCACAATTATGCATTCAAGTGGAATGAAATTTCCTTATTTAGGGTCGTCTTGCAATCAGGGCTCCTTATTTATAAACAGTCATTGCTGGCAAAGGGGCAATTCAACACAGTAACCAGCTAGGAGCCTAGAATATACAACTGCCACGAGCAGCTAACCTGTCACTCTGTCAGCACCAAACCAGCATCGCGCGTAGCAAAACATTTGCTAAGGGTTTCTCATCCGCTTAGCACCTCGGGCACCTTTCGAGAATCTGTTTCAGCAGATTTCAGGACTGAGTCCACTAATGTCTTAAGTTCTGCTACATGTAGCGTCTTCTGAAGATTTCAGGACTGAATCCACTATCAAGCAGAAGTCACACACCTTCAGCTAGCTCCCAGAAGGACTTCAGGTCCCATTCAGTCAGTTGTTCTCTGATCTCCATATGCTTGTCAAAGCTAGAATGTAAATCGCCGCTGATCATCTTAATAGTACTGACATTGGTCTCTGAATTTGCTGCCACTTTCGAGCTGGTATAAAAAGTAAGGCATTTCTATGCTTTTGCCATTTTTTCTCCTGAAGAACTTACAATCCATATATATGTGGTCGCCTGTTAGCATTGTACTCCCTTCAGTATTTTATATATAATGTTGGTTAGTTCAAAGCTGAACTAAACAACATCGAATCTGATATAGAAAAAAACAGAGGGAATAGTTTGTAAGCGAAAATTGGAAGTTCAGACCCAACTAAACTGCAAGGTTCGTAATCAAGGTAGAGAGTAAAACATATGCACAAGCCACATCCAGGACACGTTCTTAATCAACTTTTTAAGTTTCCCGCGTGAATTCGACAAAACGAGACGCTTCCGTTGCCCTCACCTGTGCAAAGCTGTATGCAGCCGCCGGGGTGACATTTCCTCGAACACTTGGTGGCGGAGCGCACGTTGACAAAGATGGCCGACGGCACACAACTCAACTCCCGCAAGGCCGCACTGTCCCGATGGATACGGTGCTCGACCCCCTGAACTCCCGCAATCTCCGCGCCTTCGACAGTATCAGATGCTCGAACCCACCATGAAGGCCATGACTACGGCCGTGACAATCACTTTGATCACGGGCACGCAGGGAGGGAGCGAGGCGCTACCCCTGTTCGGCTGTATGGGTGCATGGGTAGAGTGCCCGTCGGAATGGGCGTGGGTGGTCGGCGGTAGAACCAGAGGTGGAGGCTTGGTGCCGGAGCTGCTGCAGAACGAGCTGCCGGGACCGGAGATGGATGCTAACTGCTACGCTTTTAAAAGTTCGTCAGAGGATCCCCAAACCTGAGTTGCCTGCAAACTGGAAGTGCCATTGCCATGTATTAACCAGATCAAAAGTTACACAACAAGTAAACTTCTCAGATATTCAGATATCAGGACAGAATCAGCCAGCTTACAGAGAAAAATGGCACACTGCACACAACAAAAATCAAAACCGAAAAAAAAAAATCAATCATGTGCTCATCAATGGCGCGGCACACTGCTCTCACACACTCTTGAGCCCGGCTCCGCAATCGACCGGCCGGGCGGGCAGGCGAACGACGATGATGATTCATCAGTAGGGGCGCGTGGGCACGCACACGGCCGGCTTGAACGCGAGCGGCCCAGCGGCGTACGCGACGTTCACGTACCCCTCGCCGCCGGT
>LAPY01000766.1:36515-51970 GCA_000970635.1 Eragrostis tef
AATAGTTTGTAATTTATTAACTTATATATAGTCTATTTGGTTACTTTTGTAATTGTAATGTGTTGTGTAATTTCAAAGCTTGTGTAGAATATTTTCTACTATTTTATTCTATTGGAAGTAATGGTGAGCCCTTAATAGCAAACGTGATGGCTCATTATTTTCTTGACCCTCACTTGTTGGTTTTTTGAGCTATTTTTAATGCAATGTTTTTTTAAACATTAAAGGATGTTATATCTTTCTATAATTTTAACCCTAGACCCATATCAATTCGGAGTAACATAAAAGAATACAAAGAAAATAGCAAAATCTATAATTGAATGAGCAGAATTTATGGAACTTCTCATTGTTTATTTTCCCTTGTTTCCTAGGCGGATTCAATTGACAACCATATTCCTTCTTTGTTTCTTCAACTATTGTGGCCGGCAGAGTAGAAGAAAATTAAATATTGGTGGAAGAATCAGATGTACGTGGGACTTATTTACCTTTTAACTTCCCCAAGCATAGATGGAAAAGAAGAATTTGTTTGCTCAAATTAACTTGCCTCTTTGAAAAGTTCTACCGCTGCATGAATGACCCGATGGCGCATACTTTGAACGGGGCTGATTGCTCAAATGAAATCAGAGGACAATTGCTTAAGTGACACATAGAATTGCTTCACTTTGGATAACAACGGTAAAGAATTCCCAGGTTAAGAGCACCTATCCCGCATACGTGGCTTTCGCAAATGCAGGATTGCGGTGCTGCGATGCCGGCATGCTGCCGCCATGTGTACCAATGAGCAAATGTGTCGTCCTTGCTAGCTCGTCACGCCGCCGAAAGCTAGAGTTTTTTGTTGCTGCTGCTTCGCTCCGTCATTGGTACACATACGAAGCTGCCGAAGTCTTTGTAGGGTAGAGGATTGCCTGCTTTCGGCCACAGATTAGCAACAAAATTACTGCAACATCTATGAAGATTGCCGATTGCCGCACCTGTTGGCTCTACCTAGTAGTGGTAGTGGTAGTAGATGGAATAAATGTCAAGCTCATCGATCGTTGGTGTGCTCTTGACAATGATCTCGTGGCCATACGTGGAGGCTCTTGACGGGATCTTCAGGGACAACGTCCTCGTAGACGCTCGATCACATCATCCCGCGGCTCACATGCTTCTAGTCGCGGTGCGCCCAAATCTTCAGCTACAGGCGTATGTGCGTGTACGTGTTACTGACTTGCTCCTCTATCTACACATCTCGATACACGGCACCAGGCGTCGGCATAATTGTGCGTACATCGCCTGCTGACTTCTTTTCTAAGTTTAATGCGCATGCTACAGCTCGCCTGCTGACTTCTTTTCTTAGTTTAGAAGCACAATAATTGATCATTAAGTAAAGTAAGTTTAGAAGCACAATAATTGCCATTAAATAAAGTAATTAAGTATCCTTAGCACAGAAGCAGCATTGCGCCTAGTCACTGAAATTCACATCGTATCAACATGTTTAATAAATAGCGCATGGAACGGAGGCTCAAACAGAGCGGGAGAGATAGACTCTGGCAAAGATATGGCGGGGCAGCAGCGCGTCCAGGGCCTCAGCAAAATGCACGGTACCCCAAACATCTGGGATGCACATGCACGGAGGTAGCCAAATTTAGAGCCAACAAACTAACCCTGGAATCTCTTTTGGCCTCACGCTATATATCACCATCCACTATTTATAGAAATGACGTCCACCATTAAAAGGGCTAGCAACTCATCAAAAGCCATAACTAACAATCTTCTTGGACACCCTCTCAAGTCTCAATCAGTTGTTACCAATATGGCCAAGAAGATTTTCCTCCTTACCATCCTTTTTGCTATCGCGCTTGCAGCAGAAGCCGCTGCATTGCCGGCGGCATCGCCCGCTGCCAAGAAGGCCATGGCTGACATGACCAAAAAGATGAGGAAAGCTATCGATGAAATCAATGACGCTGCCCCGCCAGCAGAAAAGGATGAAGTGCAATTTATCACAGTCATGACATTCGTTGGTGTCAACGGCGCTCTCAAAGAGGCCATGGACGCAGGAGATGAGAAGAAAGTTGTTAGTATGGCCCGTTCCTATGAGATAGCCTCAGAGAAGGTCCTTGCGGCTCCGCCAGCTGAGAAGCTGAAAACAATGGAAGTCACATTCAAAGCGGTTGCTTAGATTGATTCTGTATCGGCAGATGGCATTGGGGGACATGGACCATCCTAGGATTCGAGAATGGCAAGAACTATAGTATATGTGTCACTTAACATCATAAGGTTTTGTTTGTTACGTAGAGATGGAGCACCATTGCTCCATGTGGGATAACAAGTGGCTTTGTACAAGTCATAGCTTGGGAGCTGCATTTGTATTTTGGGACATGAGAGTACCGCATCTTTGTTTTCTATTATCGCTATCTTAATATATTTGAGTCTTTATTATAAGGAAAAAATGCAGTGGCCCTTTATTTGTGAGACATGCTCCAAAATACGCAAGGCCCTATAGAAATACGGTGCTCAAGCAAAGATTCCGTACTGACACAGATAGTTACATATATCAGCTAAGGCATTTGCAGCAGGAGATGATAAGGAAAATATCATGAAAAATCCTGATCTAAGTTTCGCATACGAGACAATACTATTACACTACGAAAATCCTTATATAGTGACACTAAAATGAAATTAAGCTGATGTAACCGGAACAACCCTGTTCACGGTTTTCTCTTGCAATACAGAATCCAGCGACGTCACATCGATCCACCATGACCAAGCTAACCAATGCGCTGGCTAGCTACAGCTGAGCTAGTTTAGATGCAATAATTGATCGAAAAAAAGAAAGAAAATTAAATGTCCTTAACAATAACAATATTTCTAGGCATTTTCTTTTAGCTAATTGATTGACGGACCCACGGACAAAGGCAACATTGCCTCCGGCGAAGAGAACAGAAGGGATGGCCTCCGACAAAGGCACGGCGGAGCAGCAGCGCGTCCCGGGGCTCAGCAAGGTCGACCTCCGCGGCGTAGATCCCGGTGGTCAGTGGTGGCAGGAAGCCCGCGTCGCAGTGACCGCGTCCATGGAGGCGTTCTTCGCCGTCCTCATCGTGCACGACGAGCTCGGCCCCGACGTACGCGGGGTCGCTCCCGCTTGAGGTCAAGCACGGGCTCGTATCCGGCGCCATCAACGGGTACATCAGGCCGAGGCCCGGGGCTCCGTCGTACCAGAGCATGCACATCTGGGAGACGACCAACGGCGGCCACGTCCGCAACGTGGGCGATGTCCTTAAGCCGTCTCATGGCAATCCTTCATTCTGGTAATTATTACGTGACACGTGTCGCTGCAATCATGACCTTAAGCTCCAGCCCTGTTAATTTCCAAGCTGTTGCTGTAATATTGTTTTCGTGTGGAGTTCAGTGACACCGTCCGTCGTCGACGGCGAACTGCTTGAGGTAAGCTCAAGAAACGTGCTAATTAGTACACGGTTGGTGGTGTCTTGATGATATCGATTTCTCGTTCCACGGATGCCTGCAGGTTGTGACGAACGGGAGGGTGCCGGCGCCCATACACCGTGTCAGGAAGCCGAGAGCGGCTCTCGACGCAGTTCGTGTCTAAGCCCTACGACGGCCTCACGGTGCACCCGCTGGACGAGCTCGTCGACGACGGCCACCCGCCACTCTACAGGCCACACAGCACGGTGCAGTCCTTGTGTGCCTGCGTGAACATCGCGTTCCCCATCTCGGCGAGCGACCCGTAGTGCGACAGCCGGACCCTGTAGGTGCGCGTCGATGTGCTCCTTCCGGACGCCGAGGCCCTCCAGGATCATCGTCTCCAACGTCGTCTGCAGATCCAGCATGTTCTTGGCAAACGTTTCGATCGTGTCACTGCACAAGACGAAAATATAAAAGAAAAAAAAATCTAGCTAGGTAGCTGACCCTCCACATGTTCTCCATTTCTGTGGCGGATGCCTGCAGGTTGTGATGAACGGGAGGGTGCCGGCGCCCATACACCGCGTCAGGAAGCCGAGAGCGGCTCTCGGCGCAGTTCGTGTCTAAGCCCTACGACGGCCTCACGGTGCACCCGCTGGACGAGCTACCCGCGACTTCGATGGGTACGTCCGGTTCCGGTTCGCCGGGGATGGGCGCAAGTTAAGTGACCCGTACAAGGGATTTTGCGGACTTATCAAAGATGCACAACGAAGTTGCTGGTCATATAACAAAGTACTATGAACCTGTTTGTTTCCACCCAAATCTAGCTATAATCTGAGACGTATTTGTTTCATCTAATAAATTATATAAGCCGGATTATATACTTTGGGTAGGATTAAACAAGGCCCATCCACCTATATGTAATATACAGTACGTGGTTGGAAATGATTCGGTCAGACAAAGAACAAGATGTTTACCTGTATTAAGAGCTTGACCAGAAGCTTTTTTATTTTCAAGTTATAATATTTCTGTTGTGTACATGGGTTGATTGTTCGTAATAGGCAATAGGTAGGGCCAGCCCTGGAAGGGGGCAAACAGGGCGGCCGCCCTGGGGCCCCGAATCCAAGGGGCCCCGTTCCATGGCATGCATATATAGGCATAGAGGTATAGCAAGCCCATTTTTCATGTTGCAATGGATCATGGCATAGAGGTGATGTCATGTAAGCCATGAAAGTGGAATTAATGGCAAATAAAATTTAGATGGGGCATACAACATGACTCAATTTGGTTGGAAAACAAATAAAGAATTTTATTAAATTATATTTTTATCATCTATTTCTAGTCATTGCTAAAAATTCTCTGGGCCGGTTTTATTAGGGATTTAGGGAGCATACAGTTTCGGCCCAAACTAGACGAGTGACTAGTGAGTAGAGACATGAGGTGGATGTAGAATAATATTTGGTGCCTAGACTCAAACTGCACCGAGAACCGCTCGCGGTCGCTCGGCGTCCTGACGCGGTGGACGTTGGCCGGCACCCTCCCGTTCGTCACCACCTGCACGCGCGCGTGCGACAAGCAAAACATCAGTCACACTACTACACCCCCGGTGTTGAGCTAGGCTCGATGGCACTGGCAGCACGTGGCGGTTGTATTAATTCATTAGTTTCACCGTGAGAAGCTCTCCGGCGACGACGGTGAAGGTGCCCGGCTCCGCGGGCACCGGGAGCCACCTCCCGCCATCGACCTGCAGCTCGAGGCCGTCGACGTCGTGCTGCGCAAGCAGGGGCAGCACGGTGGGTCCTTGTGCGCCTGCATGAACATCGCGTTCCCCATCTCGGCGAGCGACCCGTAGTGCGACAGCCGGACCCTGTAGGTGCGCGTCGATGTGCTCCTTCCGGACGCCGAGGCCCTCCAGGATCATCGTCTCCAACGTCGTCTGCAGATCCAGCATGTTCTTGGCAAACGTTTCGATTGTGTCACTGCACAGCACAAGACAAAACAAAACAAAACAAAAAACAAAGAAGAACAAGAAAACAAGCAAATTAAGCTTAGGTAGCTGACCCTCCACATTCTCCATTTTTGTGTCAACGAATGAGTTAAGGATCCGCAATCTGGAGATGTACATACCGAAACGCAGGATACCCATCAGGCCACACCACGGCAGCCGCGTCGCGGACGACGCTGGGCGCCTGAGGCCTCGGCCCGATGTAGCCGTTGATCGGGCCGGAGACGAGCTGCTTGGCGTCCGGCGGGATCGCGTAGAACTCCGGCGAGGCGCGGCCGAACAGGGCTTGCCGGAGGTCCGGGCCGACGGCGTCGTGCACGACGAGGACGGCGCCGTGTGCCTCCATATGACGCGGTCACCGCGGCCCGGGCTTCCTCCCACCCCGGGCCTCCGGGCTTGAGCCCGCGGAGGTCCACCTTGCTCACCATGCCTGTCCCCGTGGAGATCCACCGGCTTGACTACCTCCACTCCGGCACTGCTTGTGCTATGTTATATAATGTACTCTGCGTCCTACACTAGTAGACTACTACCGCCTGTCATTTCATATGAAATCGGGCATTAGGTGAAGCTAGTGTGCTGCTTTGGAAATTTGTGCATCGCTTGGACAGTTCCCCAGCAACTTGTCTTATTTAGGTTGTTCTAAAAGTAGAAGGGCCAATTGCAAGACAACCATCGGTTCGCACGCTAATTGTGTTTTCACCATCCAATTTCAGATTTGGCGATTTCACCATCCATTTTTGAATCTGAACAACATTTGCACCATCGGTCTGTTAGGAGCCTCTAACGATGCACAAAGACTAAATTACCCATTTGCGTTTTTACCATTGTTTTGTTCTTTGTTGTGTGATTCAACCATTAATTCTACATGAGACATTTGAATCCATTGTATTTTGAAAATCTGATTAGAATTTATCAAAATTTGAAATCTGACAGGAGTTTTGATCAAATTTCATCGAATTTAAAATCTGGATAGAAATTCGAATGTATAAAACTGAAAAAATAAGGGCATAATTTTGGCAGCATTTCGACAGCATTTTTCCTGTTTTTCCACACATTTTCAAACAACAGTTATAATATTCAACAAAAGGACATAAATAACATGTCTCGACCACCGATACATGCATGGCTAGCCTAACATGTTCAACAAAATAACCGATATATGTCCAACAAAACCACCAATACATGTCCAAGAAGAGCACATTCAACTTTCAATACCAAACCATGCAGCAAGCCGACCTCTACTTCCCCTTCCTTGACGTCCTCCTCCTCTTTCTTGCTTTCCTCCTCCTCTTTCTTGTTGTCTTCTTTCTTGCTCTCTCTTTTGTGGGTGTGACTGGTTTGGATGTGTCTTCCTCATTTATAGGTACTCTATTTCTCACCGTAGGATGAAACCTACGTTTTGTGAGGGAAAACTCCAATGGACCCTCAAAATCATTTACTTGGCAGGCACCACACCACTCTCTATGTTGAGCTGCAACCACTCGTGCAATTGTTCATCAGATTTTATCGCAACACAATAGCTATCATCATCATCACGCCACAAAGATAAATATTTCTTAGAACCCCACATGTAATACTTAGCCACATAATCAACTAGTTGTATCAGCTCATAGTTCATAGGAACATCAATTAGTGGTAATTTTTTACCCCTCAAATATGTCTTCGGAGCCCCATCCGGCAAGCTCCAAAATGAACCAACTCTAACAGCGAGTTTCAGATCTTTGTTAATTGGCCTACAATGGTAAAACATTTTCAATGATAAAACTAATTTCATCCTCTAAGTTCAATCAATCCGTGTTCCATTCATTTCAATTAGATTGACAGATTGGGGAATATGCAATACCTTGACTCAATCGAAGGGACAACAGCCGCCTCAGCCTCCTCCATCTTCCCTTGATTCACGCCTTGCCCTGCCTGCTCGCGCCTTCAACCTGCACGCGCGACTGCTCGCGCGGGCCTTAAACCCGCCTGCACGCCGCCCCCGCGGGCCTGCACGCCGACCCCTGCTAGTGACTCCACGCGCGCCTGCTTGCGACTGCACGCGCCCGCTGCCGCACGAGCCCGTTGCCCGCGTGCGGCCTGCAAGCGCTGCCGCCATCGCGAGAGCGCGTCCCGCTCGCCTCCCTATGCCACCGCCGCCGCCTTCCCTTGCCGCCGCTGTCGAAACCTAGGGTTAGGGTTGCTCGCCCAGTCGCCAATGGAGAAAACAGAGAAACGAGTCGGGGCGAGATGGGAGTCAGGGACAGAGAGAAAGATGGAGGGGTAGAAGAGTCCGGTGTCCCTTTTCCCAATTGGATTTTCTTTTTTCTAATCCTTAATTCGCCTTTTTCTCACGTCGCTCGGTTTCAATGGCTAACGCAGCGTTCGATCGTCAAAAGCAATGGTGAAAACGCAAAGTTTGAAAAACAATGGTGAAACCGTAATTAGACTTCAAATGGATGGTCGAAAAGCCATTGTCCCAAAGTAGAAATAGGAGCCAGTGGGTGACGCGGATGGATGCTTGCATTTGTATATAGATGGCGCTCCTTTTCTCTTACGGCCTAGTCAACTGAGATTGTCAAATTTTATAAATTTGCCGACTGCGCCTATAATCGGCTAGCTCAGCGCGGAGGCAGGTTTGTTCTCGGCAGACATACACACACTGGTGGAGAGAGGAGAACGACGCGTACCTGATCGATACAGTTCCATTCCATCAAGTCCTGCAGGTTCTTCCACGGGAGTGAAACCAAGGGCACCTCCTTCCTCAAGCCACGACCACCTTCCTACTACCTCACGGTCCCAAGCCCACTTTATCCTCTGTCCTTTTCTCGTTATGTATTCTCTTTCTGTTCTTCACCTCCAGCAAAGATCATCCCTCTAGATCCTACAAGCTATAGAATCTATCCAATCCTAACCAAAATTTTATTATAACCACCATTATTGTCATGAGGAAGAAGACGCGCCATCTCCCTCAAATGAATAGCAAACGGTACCTTGGATTTAATGTAACGTTTTCAATTTTATAATTTGAAGTATGAAATCATTTTTGTGCTATTAATTTTTTTGTGGTCTTTATGTCATGAAGTCACATTAAAAAAATAAATGAAACATGAACTGCATGAATAAAGTGAAGGCACAGGTCCAAGGGCACTACGGACAATTGATCCTTTCATCTATTTTTACACATCAAGAGAAGCTGCAGAAGAAGCTGTTTTACCAAACGTTACAAACACAGCCACAGACATAGCCAGCACAGCTGTTTTTTAAAGAAGCCACAGTCATAGCCGGAGCCCAAACAAACAGCCCCATAATCTGTCTATGTTGCATTGTCAAATGCAGGTGGGATCGACATCTTTCGTAAATCCACCACCTCCCTGCCTTTCTGTGTCAGTACAAACGTTAGCCAGAATACCATATTAGCCCAAGAACCACGTCGTAGAACTTGTTGCGGTCCATCTGCGTCGCCGGTGCAACGTCGTGTTCTTTAGTCAGAAAGAACAGGCAATATTTTATTTTGCAAAACACATATTTCGCTACAATTTATCCTTGCTGATTTTTTTTTGGTGAAACCGTAATTATCAAGACCAGAACCTTAGCACACTTACTATCGATCATCGCTGATCATTCCACACCGACACCAACAAAATCCAATTTGTTCCTATGTACAATCCTCTATCTAGCACGCACGCTGCTGCTGACTTTGCTCGGACACACAAAGTGAAAGGTCATGGCGATGCTGCCATCCATCCTCTTAACTACGAACAAGCCCCGGACCATGAGCTTCCCGGCGTCGTCCTCCGCCTCCTCGCGGACCCGCCCACCGCATCTGCGCTCCAACCACCGCATTCTCTCCCACACGCTCGTGCACAACCCTATCCGCTCTCCTGACGCCGCCGCCGCCCTGCAATGAGCTCCCAACATCCAGCGCCGCCTCAACGCTCCCGCCGATGAACACCTTCTCGCCGGCAAGCTTCGACGACTCGCCGTCGTGCGCCTCCCACCGCTGCTCCAGCGTCACCTCGTAGTACGGGCTGCGGTCCATCTGCTTGCGCGGGGAGACCCCGTCTTCTTTGATGAGGTAGAACGGGCAGTACCACCGCCCGATTGCGGCCGGCGCCGCCGGGATCGCGTCGGGGTCCGCTGGGCGAGGTTCTTGTGCTTGGGCGCGTAGACCTTCCAGTACCAGCGGTAGAGCGAGGGCGCGATGCCGTCGGCGGCGACGGATCTCGCCGCGAACCGTCCCCGCCGGCTCTGGTGCGGCACGATCTCCATCTGCAGGTAGGCGTCGGCCGGGTCGAACGGCCGGGGCTTGGCGTCCTTGACGACGCACGAGCAGCCGAAGCACGTGGTCACGTCCTCCGCGCGGGAGCACGCCCTGACGAGGCCCTTGTTGCGCTTGCCTGATCCGGCGACGACGGCGTAGTAGCGGTTGGACGCGAGCGGCCGGTCGGGGACGGGCACGAACAGGACGGACTCGGCCTCTTCGTCAGAGTGCCACACAGTCAGCACGCGGTTCTGCGGGAACGGGAGCTCCCACACGCGCTCGTACTCCGAGGCCGGGCACGTGCCCCAGCAGCACGTCTCCGGCTCCTCCCCTTCCTGATCCGGCGACGACGGCGTAGTAGCGGTTGGACGCGAGCGGCCGGTCGGGGACGGGCACGAACAGGACGGACTCGGCCTCTTCGTCAGAGTGCCACACAGTCAGCACGCGGTTCTGCGGGAACGGGAGCTCCCACACGCGCTCGTACTCCGAGGCCGGGCACGTGCCCCAGCAGCACGTCTCCGGCTCGTCCCCTTCCGTGGTGTCCTCCTTCACCACGAGGTAGCCGCAGTTCCGGCCCTCCGGCGGCGCCACTTTATTTGGCGCTTGAACAAAGCGAGCGGTTTGGTCGCATACATGCTGACCGGGACGGTACGCCGAACAATTGGTTGGATGATTGGATCGAGACGAAAGAACCAAAGAAAAACACACCGATTTCTACTTCTCACGTTTAGGTTCGACCTGCGAACTCTTATGGAAACATGGCACGTCTCCGACTCGTACAGCCGTACTAGTCCTTTACGCTTGTACTCCACGACGTTATCCGCTTCCGAACTTAAGTCTACTATATATTTTCTTCTACGTAAAAACATTTTCTCCATATATGCTGGTTAATATAAGGTAACTTGTCAATCACGTTTTCTTGAAAATCGTCGCGCGCTCGGACGCCGCAACGCTCGTCCGCTGCACGGCGTCCTGCAAACCGCTCCGCCGCGACATCCTCCGCCCGGCCTTCATCCGCCGCATCTGCCATGGGCCCGACGCCATCGTGCCCCCGCGCCTCCTCTGCTTCCTCTGCCTCGGTCACGAGTCCATCAAAGGCGCGCCGAGGCCGCCGGCGTCCTTGTCCCTGGCGCACCCGGCAACGCCCGAGGCGGCGTCCCTCTGGGAGAAGCACCTCGCGCCGTCCGTGTGCCGCAGCGCCGGCGCCGACGCCGACTGCCTCGCCGGTTACGACCCCCTGTCGTCGCACGACGGCCTCGTACTGCTTCGCCGTGTGAGTTGGGACGGGAACCTGCGGACTCTGAGGCTGGACATTTGCGTCTATCAGTCTACGACCCCATGGCCAGCAAGTGCACGTTCGTTGCCGGGGCGGAGGACCTGTGCGACGATCGCGACCTCTGCCGTAGCTACAAACACGCCCTGCTCACGCCTGCGGACGGCATCGGCGGCTGCTACTTCCTCCTCGTCGCCGCCGATTTCCTCGAGTTCATGAAGGGGGCTTCAGGCGCCGTCAAGATCCGGACCTTGTCGCCATCATCGGACGCCAGCGGCGGCGGCGGCTCATGGAGCGCCGTCACGTTCGCCACCAATGCTCGTCCGTCCCGGTACGGTGTCCGGGAGCCCACGGGCAGCGCCGTCGGCGGCGGCGGCGGCTTCGTCCACTGGCTAATGCACGAGGTCTACGGGCGGGGCTGCCACATCTTCACCTACAACGTGCTCACCGCGACAGCCGGATGGATCGAGCTCCCGGCTGAGATCCCGCCCGATCGCCACAACTTTGGGAGATTCCACCTGGCATCCTGGCCGCTGAGCGCCGTCGACGGGAGGCTGAGCTTGCTCATGGAGGACGATCTTAACATATCCGTGTGGCTGCTGTCCGGCGAAGGCGGCGCTTGGACACGGCACGCCACCGTGGCGCATCAGCTGCCTGATCCTTATTGGTGTCACAGGATAGCCACCGGTCCGTTAGCTCTGGGGCGAGAAAGCGGCACCATCGTGCTCTGCCCTACGCGTGTACTTGACTATCTTGCCCGATGTTGCTCCACAAGGGCCCATCGTCCTTGACTTGGCAACCAAAGAGATGTACACCGTCAACAAGGAAGGAGAAGCCGGCCTTCCTATACGAGGTCGACATGGTATCAAGGCTATCAGTCATGAAAATCTTCTAATATTATTTATTTTGTTCACTAGTAATAATAGTAAACAAACTGAGTGAAAAATATGGATGTGCATGCATGAAGCCATGAATGACTCAATCTTGTTATCTATTGTCTTTGTAGCTGATTCCATGCTACCTATAGTGAGAATTAACACAACATTCATTATTTTTTGGGCGCTCTTAAATTTCAAATGTTTGAAATCAGGGGTCCTTTAAGGCACTACCCACAGCCAACCGATCCGCATCCGACAGCCATAGATCTCCTCTGTTCTTTTGAAATGAAACGTGAGAGGGATACCAAAGGGAGAAACGGGTCCATCCATTCAGAACTGTCGGCTCGCTAACACTAGGTTGCTTCCATCAATCCGCACGAAGATTGGCACAGATCGGATGCACCTCGTGTCGCGTGAACACGAGCCATATTTTAAGCACTTGTAAGAAAAAGTAAATATGTTATTTTTCTTTTTAGAGTCTAACTTACAGCCTAAATGTCATCCAACAAGATACTAGACTAGGACTCGGGCACGGCCAAATCTGAAGCTCCCGCACAAATATACTCGCCCAACACACCTTCGACTATCTCGGTCGACGACTAATATTCAACATACTGCCAAAATACTTAGAGTTCGCTCCTCTCCGACGACAAACCCTAGCCACTACAACCTCTTTGACTCTTTTCCATCTACCCATCCCAGTCTCTCACTCCCAATGTAACACCCGCCAGATGACACCCTGTGGGCCTTTGTGCTACAAGGCCGAGCCCATCACAGCCCAAGCTGGACTACGAGCTCCTCTACAAAGAGTACGGCGACAATAGGCAGGAAAAGCAGAAAAGAAATCAATTGAGAATTGGGTTATCCCCTTCTATCGATCGTCGTCTTCCTCATCGGAGGGGTGCAATTCCGGTGCATCTTCCCGTCCTCACGTCCTATCTCACCACCGGCGGCCATGGGATGTGACAGATGGTTATCAGAGCTACTATTCCTCGGCTTGGGTCGGGTCTGTCCAATTTGGAAGCGAGTCCAGACAGTGAAGGAGTGTCTTATGCAATGTGTAATTGGAAGGTTGAAGAGGACACACTGCTGAATTTGGGACAGCTGTACCAGAATCCATCAACAAACATTGCACAACCAGTGGTCAATATGTCTCTCAGCACGCAGCAAATGGTTGGGGTTGTATGGTGATCATGAATTGATGATAGCAAGGGAGCTGCACACATATGAGATTTCTTGGTCTGATGTAGTAGTGGCAAGGAAGATTTTGAACACAAACTCTTGCCACTGACTGAAACAACATAGAATGGAAACATGGATTTCAATTTCTCAGGCAAGGAAGATGGTTACGCTAAACTGGTGTTTATCAAAATGTCATGGAGGATAGCTGGTTTCGGTCCATTGAATACACTCACTCGACTAGTTCTGGTGGAAATGCTCGTATGGTGCCATGGTGAGGTTAGTCCAGGATTATGTGAGCATCAATCGGACATGCACATGGCTTCTGTGATGCTATGAAATCCTGGTATTACTAGGATGGTTAGCATACCAAGATCGCTTCAGTTTGTGAAGAAATTCTCAGAAATATATTATCTATCATGCTGATCTGAAAACAAAATTGGCTCACTTGATGTTGAGTATATACCAGTGTATGGCTCTGGTTGACAGCATTTCTTGTGGCAACCACACTTAAAATGATGACACTGATGCTGCTTTCTTGAGATGGAAAACGTACATCAGTCTGAAGTGTTCATTGGCAGCCATGGGATTGTGGTATCGATAACTCGAACAATGAGACTAGTGATTGCCTGCTTACACAACTTAAGAGATGGCAAACGGAGAATGAGTAGCGAAAAGTATATTGTGCAAGGCATGTGGTTGCTTGGGGACAAGCAACATTTCGCCGGGGCGGTAGTGTAACACTCGGCCATATGACACCCTGTGGGCCTTTGTGCTACAAGACCGAGCCCATCACAGCCCAAGCCGGACCATCAACCTCCTCTACAAAGGGTATAGCAGGCAGGAAAAGGCAGAACATAAATCAATTGAGAATTAGGTTATCCTCTTCTATCCAAGGGGCGCGATTCCGGTGCATCTTCCAGTCCTCACGTCCTGGCTCATCACCGGCGGCCATGGGATGTGACACCCAACTATCACCGTCGCCTCCATGTAGTCGACTATTTAGATATGCTAACATTCATATTTTGTTACTAAATACAAGTCGTTATGATATAAAAACTTCTAAAATCTAATATTAAGATAATCAATACATCTACTGTAACCATGTCCTGCCTTCAAGTTGGCCTTGGTCGACAGAGACACGCTGCACCACGGTAGAGAATTAGCGACTGCAGTGGGTCGGTAAAAATACACTATTAGCAATAGACTATAAGTCGGTAAAAGTTATCCACTCACCGTGAGTCGGTAATTCTATATTTATCAATGGACAGTCGGTCGGTAAAAGTTAATATATTACGTTACCGGGTCGGTCGCTAAATATGTCAGTTCGCATCATTCAGTGGGTCGGGAAAAATATGTTGGGCCTTTAGGACAGAAACTGTAAAAGAATTGGCCCATGGCCCATCTAAATCTAATCCTAAAACTCCTGCCAGTGCCTGTCGACAACAACCAACCTCGCCGCCCCTTCTCTCCATCGACCCCCAAAGCACAACAACCACTTCTCTCCCGAGAGGAGCCACATCCATTCGACTGGAGCTTCCCGGCGCTGGAGGCGAGCTGATTCATTGCAACTGGAGGCGGAGAGCTGCTGCGTGGGTGAGGCACGGTGGCTGCCAGCGGGCAGAGCTTCGGCGGCACGGCGAGGCGCGGCAGCGAGCGGAGCTGCTCCGGCGCGGGAGGTGCAAGGCGGCGGGCGGATCTGCTCATTCGAGGTCGTCCTCGGCGCGGCCAGCCCTCGAGCTTAGCGAGATGCGGCCGGTTCTGATCTGCCATCGCCCTCCGACCCCACACCAGATCGAGGAGCAGCCCTCGACCAGCAGCCAGCTGTTGGGCGCCAGCGTCAAGCACGACCAGATCCCGCCGCAGCTGTCAACCAGATCCCACATGGTCCCCAAGCAAGGTTTAGTGCATGCTCTTTGCTGTTACAATATATTATATATTTGGAAAATTTGTCTGTGGAACACTCTTCAATGTTGGTTTTGTCTTGTAGACACCACATTCTTTCTTTTGGTCTTGTGGACACTCAGAAAACATGGTTTTTGTCTGCAGGACACTATAGCGGAAAAAGTGACTATTTTTAAATTTTTTATCTCAATGCACAAAATATGATGCAGCTTGAAATTTGGCACAGGGTTACATTGTTGCATTTTCTGTTCATGTGATTTTTTCTTGATTTTTTGCCAATTGTTTGCGTAGTTTAATTTTAAAATTAAATATTTTATTAGTGAAAAGTGATGTAAAAAATCTATAAGAAGTATGAAAAAACTGCATGTATAGGGAATTCAGTAATGTATGTTTGTGCCAAATTTCAAGTTGCAATGTATTTTGTACATTAAGATAAAAAAATTAAAAATAGTCATTTGTTTCGCTATAGTGTTCTGCAGACAAAATTCGTATTTTCTCAGTGTCTAAGAGACCAAAAGAAGGAATATGATGTCCAGGAGACAAAACCAACATTGAAAAGTGTCCCACAGACAAATT
>LAPY01000766.1:90123-101013 GCA_000970635.1 Eragrostis tef
AGCCTCCGACACGTACGCGCCTGTTCTGCGTGGTCTGGGCGCCCAAGCGCGGCCGCGTCGACGACCAGCTACACCACATCTACTGCACACAGTACGTGTCAATGCTGCCGTGGAGGAAAGACTCTTGGCGCGTCCGGCCCGCGGGATCTTCCGGCGGCGACATCTGCTACGTCGAGCTCGCGCAGGCAGATCTGGACTACAGGGAGGGCTACTACATCCGGTGCGCCGCCGGCGAGCACCACAAGACGTGTACTGCACTGCGCCCGGAGTTCCGCGCGAGGAGGAAATAGCCGCGGCCGTCTGGGACCACCGTAGCCTCACGTACGTACCGCGCGCTACGGTTGGGCCACGGTATGCGAACTATATATACCAGGACAAGCATGTGTGTATGACCATGACGAGCTCTGTGAATCCGGTCGTGCGTGCTACTTCATATTCCTGATGAATGTTGGTTTTAGTATCTCTCTGTTTCTCTCTTCATTAATTCATCGTGGTACCGTGTTCGTTCTGCTAGAGTTTGGGAGAGATGACCGGTTTTATTGACAAACACGTGTGTACTCTCACATGTGAATCCGATTGTGGAGTCAACCCAAGAACCATTTCCGCAACAGTTTAATTATGAGCTCTAAATGTCAGGCATTTCTTTCCTTAACATGCCTGGGGATCTACTAGTTGATCGGGTTGGGATGACGAACTCCTTCCTACAATTTCCGAATTCCATAATTTCCTTCACTCTCAGCTTCCACGATTTCTCCTAACTAGTAGCAAGTTTGCACGACGTCTCCCCAACTAGCGCTAGCCATGCTCTTCTGCGACCCGTCATGCCAGTACAATAATCCCCTGTAGACAGACATTCACACATGTACCGTGCGGCGTGCGCGTACGTTGTTTCATAGAAGTGATCGAGGCGTGCAGGTGCATATGAGCAGGACATGACGCCACAATAGCAAACAAGGAGCTGCGGCTCTCGTACTAAATTGGGTTCCACAGGTAAAAGCACCAATCTAAAGATTGTTACGGAACACTTATATGGGTAGCTTCTCTAGTACAAAAAAAATTAACATCAATGATCCCATTTCGTTTCTAACTCAAGTAGCCAACAAAGTTATATTATATTATATCACAAATGATTATATATGGTCAAAGGGTACCACTGTCCGATATGAAGTGTGAAACAAAACAAAAGTTCTATTATACAATGCATTGATTATGTTGTCTCCAAACATTGACTAACCATTTACACATAACCATTCTTCACAAGAAACAGGCATTTACATAACTATACTCTTGAGCCGACCATTGATTCAGCAGTTCATATCATATTCAGGCTGTTGCTGATGCATGACTTGTGTTATTGTGCACAAACATGTATAAAAGGGAAATCTCATTGCAATGCTTTGCCATCGATCAATCTTTGTGCTTGTGCAGATTGATGAAGTTTTTTATCAAGGCCTTCTCACGAGGATATCTGGTTAATCAAAATAATTAATAGCATGCTGATCATTTCAGAAGAAAACAAGTTGGAGGGTGTAGAAACATACATCACAGCACAACACAGCACAAGACATGTTGTGCCAATGCCTACATGCAACGGCAACGTCTGCCAGTAGGTCTCCTTACTCTCCTTATTAAGGACCATCATGTCAGAGATTATAGTTGCAGCTCCAGAAAATACCAAAACCCACCAGCCGGATGGCAGCACTTGGTGAATGGAGATAGCATAAGAGTTCTGGTAAAGGCGTCACGTAAGGTCAATATTTAAAACTAATTTCTGTAACGATGAGCACCAAGGAGTAGGAAAAACTAACCTGGAAAAACCTCCTTGTAAATACCATGAAGTAAGAAATCCTTAGTTGCATATCTTTCCATACTGTCAAGGAGCTATTACATCACAAGAGGAATTCTTCTGAACTATGGAGTTTGAACTCGGCAAATCTTTGCATATCACAAGTTGAAGAGGACTCAAGACTTCGTGGGGAGTAAACCCACACAACCTCCACAAAAACTTTTATCTAGTGGTACGAGATATAAGCACCAGTGCTACAAAACCATTACAGATACAGGGACCATCGGGCTGCCGTCAACATTTTTAGGCTGCTTTCCAGTAGCATTAACTATATGGAGTTCAGACTTAAATAAAAGAACATCAACTGGGAACTGCATGATCCACTGAATACTGGAGCTAGAATTATTTTCCTAATTATGTTTTTGAAGTAATTTTCTTTTCTTACAAAAACACTAAAAACAAGTGAGATTTTCTTTTTCATCCACCAGCACTAAGGAACTACTATCTCCATACTTTTGATGTCAGAATATAGAGTTTCAAATTTGAGCTAAGATTTGTGTCCTAGCGACATAAAAATAAATATGGAGGGAGTAATAAACATGGCACTGCCATCACAACAAAGCATAATAAACAGCAAGGGAAACTAGAAGGCCAAGCAGCTGAAAACTTCAAAAATGCAATGTAATCATGGCATCTCAAAAGGAAGGACCATACATGACAAAGGATACTTATTGCATCGGAAATAATCAACCCAACAGCTCCAGCATATCCGATCAGGAGAACTTTGATCAATACGTAGACCACCGAAGAGATCAGTGAGAAATCGTTCAACATCTTAAGCTGAGACTGACTTGCGATACTCTGTAAAAAGGCTTCAAGAGTGCCTGCAATGAGTGATTAAAGTTCAAAACTAAAGCTGCTTTACAAACAAAATAAATTGCTAATAAACAATCATAGAAAAACAGATGCGACAAATGTGAAGATAGGCCCCATTGAAGATAATGTTTTCCTAGAGAAGATTGTACCCAATAATTTTTTCAGCTGATCAACATGAATAGTGTTGTTTACTGGAAAAAAGAAACTACTTATAATAGATATGCCACAATATAGTTAATAATAAAATCGAATATGCATGATGAAAGTATTAACCAATTCAACAAGGAAAAGCTTCCAGGGAATGGAAAATGTACTGTTTGGAGTGACCTGCCAACCACTGAAATTAGGATGTAACAAGTGTAAAAGACAAGATGCTGTGTCTAGTACATAAATGCTTATAGGTCCACCAAAACTTGAAAGTTAGCACCCTGAAGTCCCTAACAACAAAAGCGACTTCAACATCACTGCGATAGAAGTTCATGCATATCATAGTATATATTAACTCAATCTGAATGAAAGTGGATAACAAATTTTGCTTCTGGTTCTTTTTTCAATGTCTTTAGGCGTGAGAATAATAGTAAAGCATAAAGAATGAAATAGTGGATGCTCTGTAATAGCACTAACCGTTGAAGGCTAAGCTAATTACATAAAACCAATATAAGATAAGCAAGAGTTGTGTCGGCCCATCACAATGCTTGTCTTTGTAGACCATCCTTAGAAGAGTATATGAGTATCCTGGGCCAAAAGCTATTATCAAAAGCCCTGCAGTTCAAATAAATCATAAAATGTAGGGCAAGATATGGACATACCCAAGTTCAGCAGTATAGAAACAAATAAGCATCAAGTAATGCACCCCAGCATTTTTATTGGTCTCTAATACAACATTACCAGCATGTGAATTTTTTAAAGAAAATTTCGAGAAAATTACTAGAGTACATAATTTATCAACTTTTCATCACAGAAAACTGGCCAGGATATTCAGAATTCAGAGTAAGATTTCATAACCCATAACAGAACAGTAGGTAACTTCTAGCAATTCAGGGTGAATGTGAAACAGTAAGAATGCAAAAGGGAAATAAACTTTTTTGATGTTTTGGTATCCTCAATTCATCATTAATGCTGAATTTCAAAATTACAGTGTTGCCCATAAAAAAAGGTAGTACCTGCTAAGAAATTAATCTTCAAACATTGAAATAACGACGTTCGCAGACTCAAAATCATCTGTGCTGTTTGTCCTGTAATGTAATTAGAATGCATCATGCCAAAAGCATTCAAGCATCTGGTACACAAGTCTAAACAGAGCAAGCATGTATACAAGCATTCCAAAAACTCTGAAGCATATAGTGTGTAATGCTACATACTCTGGGATCCATCTGTTATGGCGGGGCTATATACCAAGGCAGTGTCATGCGTCTAAAGCGAATGGTACTGGTCTACACCAAGTTTACAACAACATCCCTCAGAGAGGTCAAATGGCGCCTCTAGGCACATCCTAAAGGTCTCATGGCCTTAATCAATGTAGCTACATAATACAGAAAACCTGAAATAGCTGTTATACGCTAGATAACCTCATGGTTACATGATGAAGATTTGGAAGTATGATGTGCTAGATGGGAGTCGTTTGCTTTTTTGGCAAATAGCCTCAAAAGATTGGGCTTCTCTAAAATAGTCAGATGTGTATTTTTGGACCAAACTGCCCTTCCCTCTCTTCTTCCTCTCCCTTTCCTCCTTTCTGCCCCTCTCCCCGGTCGACCGCCGCCCACCGACCCCCGCGCCATGAGCGCCAACGAGCGGACGAGCTCCGCAATCGAGCTACGACCTGGCAGCTGGCGAGCGAGCTCCGCCTGGCGAGCCGCCCTGGACGCCATGGCGGGCCTCGAGCTTGCGACGCGAGCCGCACCCCTGCAGGCGAGGGGCAGGCGAGCTCCAACTGGTGAGCAATGCCGTGGAGCTCTGACCGGCGAGCAGTCCCCGGACGCCATGGCGGGCAAGCTCTGCCCGGCGAGCCGCGCCGAGCGTGCGGCGGCGAAGGAATCAGTGTTGGCGTGGCCAGAGGAAGAAGGGGCGAAGGTAATTTCGTCCAGATGGTTATTTTAGCGGTGCGGCAACGTTCTCCAGACTATTTTAGATAAGCCCAATGAAACAGAGGTTAAAATTGCAAAAGACTCGCTAGATGGAGTGCACAAACAGGACCTCAGAAAGGATAAGGTTTGTCTTAATTGATCTTTTCTTGATTTTTTTTTTCAAAACAACCTTAGCTTGATGTGAGAAGATAATGAAATGTCTTCTGCAGATGGCTTGACTTGACTCTCAAGAAATAGCAATGGCTTAAATGGGAGAAAAAACTGGTTCTCCTAGTTTTTTAATAGGACAATATATTAAATTCATTTTGAGCACAACATGCCTAATGTCATGGAGGAATATTAGTATCACTGGCGCAATAGAAATGTCATTGTTGTAGAGATGGTAGTATTATTTTTCTTCTTAACATAATGAAGCGGAGCTCTCCTGCGTTTTCGAGAAAAAGAGATGGGAGCATTATGAAATTTGAAATATAATCGCGAGGATCGAAAACGTATTAGTGATACAAAATGAACGCAGTGATGCAGAAGTTGCTTCTCTATTATGTACTGAAGCGCAACTTTTTGCAGGGAATTGATTCAGCATGAAATCTAGCAAGAAAGTTGCAGCTAATGTTGGAGGCAGAGAAGTCTATGAAGCAATAGATGACTAAGCACCAAGATATTTTCAAATATACGGAAGATATCTAAAAAGAATACATTTGGTTGAACCAGTTAAGCTGTAAATTATACAATTTGATGAAACATTTAGATCCTGATAGCTTGATAGTAAATATGTGTTCCATATTCAGAAAAGAAAAGATGGACAAGTAACACTGAAGAAACAGAAAAAAAATACCTGATGCCATTTCTGCAAACTTCAGACGATTACTTTCTTCGAAAGGACGGAATATCAATCTTACAACAAGACTTCCTGAAAGAAGAACAAACAAATATATAAAACGTACAATTGCAAGAAAAAAAGCAAAAAACCAGAGCATATTGTGTATTAGTAAAGTCAAAGATTGTCATAACAAACCTAATCTGTCAACAACACCATATTCATCAAGATAACTACTTCTAAATGGGACAAGTTCCTGGCCTTTTTGAACTACAAGCTCTTTCAGCGATTGCCCAGTGAACATCATGCATGCTTGCCATAGTCTTCTATCATAGTCCATCCAGTCCTGCACCCTAAGAATCAGATGGCTTGAACAATGTATTTGTTGATTTATATGTCCATGCAAGTTAATTTCTTAACTTTAGACGCTGATACATTAATAGTGTATTTGAGAATTTCTTAGATTGGCCGTATAGATGACAGACACATTTGCTGTGAACAAAAACATTGATACTATCATATTTTCACAGTAGAATAAAAATTAGTAATCAAATTTTGATGTCGAATACTGCACCAGGTTGATCAAAACAAAACCATTGTTTGAAGAGAAGAGGGAGTACTTATTAGGTAATGTAAAATAAAGAAGCTAAATGGAGCAGAGTGGCTTACCTATGTGGGAAAACACGATGCAGCTTGGATACATGGCATGATAAAAAGTAAAACCAATATGCAAAGAGCAAGCATGCACCGTACATAGCTTGAGATAATGGAAAAACAATCGCAATTTCCTGAAATAATAATTAGCAGAGTGATCTGATGAAATAATGTACTATAACAACTGAATCATAACAATGTCATATCTTTACAAGATCGAATAGGAACAGTGTTTGCAGTAAATCAGATTATTATTACAGAGTGTCACTAGAATGTATTTGACCAGCATGAAACGAGAAAAGAAGCAAACTGAAATTGTTCTGATACTAATATAATAAACACAACGAACTTCAAATGAACATGATAGAAGTGGTAACAGTGCCAGATGTAGTAAATATGTTCCGCTTGCCACAATATAACAAAAAATTAAACAGAATAATAAAGCGTTCAAGAAAAACAGAATAATCAAGATTAAAGGTATCACTACATTAGATTGAGAAATAATTTTGTTGTCAATATTTAGCGATGGTTTTTGAGTTCAAAAGCATCTTAAAGAGAAAATGAATCCTCACATACATGGAGGATGAATACCTTGTAATAAAAGATATGTTCTCTCCACACATGTATACAAGTACAGGCACATGTGCGTGCACGTGTAGACAAGAGAGCATTGGCACGCAATTTGGAATTGATGCACACTTTGCATAATTAGAATTAGTAACTTACATTCAAAAAATGCACAAACTCAACTAGAGCTAACAGGCAGACTGTTACTAGTGCTAGTCCTAATTACCTTTAGGCTCAAAAAGATTATCGGAGAAGACAAAAAGATTACCTTTAGGCTTCTTAGATGATGTCGAGATCCCAGTGCTTTCAGATGAGAACATTGAGGAGGTAAGATTCTTGTAGTCTAGTCTAGTATCCCAGTGCTTTCCCTGAATCAATTTTGTGATGATAATTATGCTCTTTTCCTTTGATAACAGGATGAATGCAATGATCTTATTCGCTTGGTTGAGAAAGGGCTTATGAAAAGAGATACTGTTGTAAGTTTATATTATGAAAATCTTTATTTTCCTAAATGTAATTAGTACTCATGCCATATATTGCCTACAGAGTTAGGTTGATCTTGGCGTTTTTTGTTAGTCTCTGTTCCCATTGGATGTGTGGAGCACTTTACCAAACACTGAGGGTTAGAGTTGGGACGACGAAAAAACCAAATTCTTTTTGTTAAGAGCAATGAAAGTTACTAGTCTCCTTGGGCCCTGTATATTTAACAGAGATCATACAGGGACCACAGTAACATATTTTTTTGAGGAATGACCACAGTAACAGATTTTATATGTTACGGTGGCTGGATTGCTTGCATACTTTCAACAGAGAGATAGGCAGTGTTGTGTTTGAATGAATCTTACCTATTTTTTCATCCGGCAGGCCATGTAATTGATGCTTTTCTGTTACTCCCTTTGGCCATTGAGAAAATATGCTTTGGACACCGGCAGTCTCTTATATATCTTGCACGACCTTATAAATTATAGAGTTAAAGAAAGGTGGTTGTACTGGGACTCTTTACCCCTTTTTTCTTCATTAATATAATGAAGCGCAACTCTCCTACGTTTTCGAGAAAAAAGAGTTAAAGAAAGGTTGTTCAAGACAAATTCCACCCACATTTTTTTCTCCATATAGCCAACTTTAAATATTGACCAATTCAAAGTTCGAGTAGTATGTCTATATTTATCTTTCTTTTTTTTGGTGTGCCTGATGGAGGTATGCGGCAAATGCACAACAAAAACATGGAACAAACACCTGCTTCCATACAAGCTAGTTTGTTTACTTAAGTTTGCACCTGCTCACTCCTGTCTGCTGGGAAATACTTGGGCAGTTTAGTGTGCATATGGTAAGCTCCTCTTTAGTGCTCTGACTTTTCTTTTTGACAGGGGGAGTTCGAGGAAAAGGTGGCAGCTGTACATCAGGACATAGTAAATAATGTAAGCACACTCGGAAATCGCTGAATGGCACTTGTCTGATATTGATGCTTGTATTATAGAAAAAAAAACACGCAGATGGATAAACTAGGAAATCTTAAGCGCTAATTGGTTATCTGACACAATTAAAAAAAGACTTTTTGTAACCTTAATTTATGACTGGGCACCATTGAGCAGACAATACTGGGCTTATTGTCTTACACACTCACAGTTTTATGGATATCAACCTTAGTTTCTTTGAAATTCATACATAAATGAAGTAATCATTTCAATGTTTTGCACTCCTCTTTGGGTCTGAAACTTGACCACTGTATCTACTTTACCCTAATCTTGTCCTGTAGCAAGCAAGCATGCCTCTATTAGTGTTCTGGAAGTGTTCTAGGTCTGGGCATCTTACTAACATGGCATATTCATCTCTTAACATCTATTAGATGCCATTTGGATTCTGAACGCAAAAATTGAAGCTCTCATGCCTAACTCAGAAGTTTTTTTAGTCCTATTGTTGTCCTGCCCCTTCTCATATGTTTGTCTTATGCTTCTTAATTCCTATTGACCAAACTGCTCTTTTTCAGCGGATTGACAAAGAAGTTCAGAGATTGGAAAGAGAGATTGATAGGGCACGTAAAGAAGGGCGGCACAAAGAATATCCTTTACAGAATATCCTTTACAGATTTACATAGATATCACATACTATGAAAATAATAGTGGATGGCCGCCCCTGGGAAGTTGAGACTCCTCCTGGGGGCGGCATGCGCAGTGGAAAAAGAATATTGCTAACCCTATTCGGTGGCTCTGTATACCATGTTATGAATATGAGATGTACTGATAATAGCCCCCATAGATGGCAATATATATGGGTTACATGACTCAATCTTAGACTAGGATAAGGACTCTACATTAGAGTCATATACACTATACCCTTAACAGATGATACTTAGATCTACTTTAATGATAATACCTTTACTTTGGATTAGGAAATAAATTTTCCATCATGGCTTCTTCCTTGACTTATTCTTTTATTACATTGGGTAAACTAGTGGACCAAAAAAAGCTGCTTAGCACACCAGCTGGAAGACTGCGCTTTGCAGTGGTTCCAGAAATTATTGCGGACGTCGAAGATGAGAGAGAAACTGAAGTCAGAATCGCGGCTAGCAACTCGTGTCTAGTGAATAGAGGTGCAAAATATAGTTTTTGTTTTTTAAACCACATTTTCCTCCTTTGCATCTACTTTTCATTCATAATTGTGCCAAATTTCAAGTTTATAGAATGTGGTGTTATTTGTATACCTTTTCGTTCAGTTTGCATATTTTATCCTTGTGAAAGCTGGCTATCAATTACATGGAAGCTCCATTGCTGATTGTGTTTTAGATCTAGCAAGTGCTTGCAATGTAGTATTTACATGAGCTAATTTGGGGAGGATACGATTCTCTTCCACATTCATTGTTTTTTTTTGTGAGTGCAGATACACTTATGGCCTAGATGTATAGTTCACTTTGTTCAAATCAGATGACATCATTAAAATCTATATGAAATTAATGACTAATAGCATGCCCCAATGGTATGAAAGTCTGTTCAAGACAATGATTGCGTCATTGAACAGTTGATGCTCACAAATCCTGTTGATAAGGAGCATCATATAGTACTCCCTCCATCCCAGAATAATTGGCATTCCAGACTTCTCTGTATACCATGTTATTACAAGCTCATAAGAGCAAGGCCAACACGCTCGAGGATGCGCCGAGCCAACTCTTAGTTGTGTCAGGTCTGAAGCCCAAAGCCTCCAACGCCTTGTCTGAAGATATATTATTGTTTTCTCCGGTATGGGTCCCATTTCTTTCTCCACAGCCATTCACAGACACCCAAAGATGCCACAACTGGCCCACCATCGCTTTCAGTGCGTCTGGCGACCGGTGCTCGCAGCTGCGACAACTATTGTCTCTCTCATATTCTCTCTCCTCCACGTTGGATTTTTCTGACACAAATCAGCTACAGACCACGTGATGGGCTTGCTCTAAGCCAGCTCAACAGCTGGGTTGTTATTGCAGATCCAATCAAAAGCTGAAACAAACAGGGCCTTAATGCTATCACTCATGAATAAATTAGCTATCTTTCCAAATGTCACCATGTTATCTGATACTCCCTCCATTCCAATATAATCGATTTTTTAGCAGTTGGTGGAGAAACCAAGATGTTGTCGGTTTACCCTACTGCCCTCATTTAATCGTGCCTCCTACCGGTCAGCTCAGTCTATCCTCCACCTATGCTTCAATGCCTTGCCGGCCGCTCAATCTGAACGTCCTTGCGTGAAACGAAGAAGCAGATGCCTTTCGGACCAGCATGGCCATGGCGGTGACTAGCACGTCGCTCATCCTTACATGCGCAGCTTGATCTTGTCATCAACGCGTCGGCGGTCAAATCTAAGCTTCTCGACCGCTGGCGTCAAGGGGGCAGAAACAATGCTGCCATGGGACGTCGAGACTGAGGCGATGGTGCCCGCAGCAGATTCCGGCACCCGGATCCAGATGGGGCTGACAGTGATGCGTGGGCCAGGGAGCGGATCAGTGAGATGGGGCGGTGAGGATTGGAGTTATGAGGGACATTGATGGAAAGTTTTCCTTTCACGTTGGGAGACAAGAACATCAATTAAAATGTGGTGTGCTGGGGGTGGGGGGGGGGGGGGGGTTTGAAGGG
>LAPY01000766.1:146406-170984 GCA_000970635.1 Eragrostis tef
TAGCCCGTCATACCAGGCATATGATAATCAGTAAAAATCAGATTCACATCATGTTCCTATATTCATTGTTTAGAAAAAAAATCATATATAATATGTAATAAAATAGCATCTCTATAATATCAACATAAATTAAAAAAACTATTCATATACCAATTCCAGGAAGTTCAACGCCTCCTCTGCACCATCCACAACAGTCATTGTACAACAAAGTTAGGAATTAATCTTCGACGCACTTAAACAACAAATAGGACAAACAACTTGACAACAAAGCACAATCTATATATGTGCTCTGAAAAGAATAACGTGAAATGTAACATAAAAGTGAGAAATCATAAGAGTCACAACACCTCGAACTTTGCTTTTGTTTAGGACCCTGGTTACAAGCCATACTAGTTATCTTGAAAAGAATTTTCCTTTGTATTTCGATGTTAGAATTTCTTTTGTATTTTGATGTTGTTATCGGTCCCTTTTTATAGTAGAGACCACCGTCATGTTGAGATTTGAAAACTAGTGAAGCGGCTATCGTATCTGGCCGGGTCCCTTTGTATATTAGTTTGTAGACACATTGATGATCTTTGAGATACGAAATCTAATGAAGCGGCTATCGTATCTGGCCGGGTCCCTTTGTATTTTAGTTTGTAGATACGTTGATGATCTTTGAGATACGAAATCTAATGAAGCAGCTTTCGTATCCTGGCTGGGTTTTTTTATATAGTAGCTTGCCCACACGTTGTGATCATTGAGATATGGAAACTAATGAAATGGCAACCGTATCTGACTGGCTACAACATCTAGCAACAGTGGCTGAGCTACAGGGTGGGCTGGGTGGGCCACGGCCCACCCCCAGTTTTGGCCACCGAGCAGCCCACACCAGCTTCAGTATCGCGAGCAGAGCAGCCGCAACACTTGCCGAGTTCCCTTATCTGACTGGCTACGATATCTAGCAACATGGCAAAGCTATAGGAATGTCATTCTAAGGAAATTTACTTGTTGTTTATGAACAGCTAATCACAGGCTTGTTGGCGACGCTTGGAAGCGAACAAATATAGAGAAAATATCCATATCTCACCTGTGCACGCACACAATAACTAGCCTCTCTCATATGACATAGTTTTGAGGTAACATTGAAGGGAAAGTAAGGTCTTTCAAAAAAGGAAAGAAAAATATGATGTTTAATAAATGTTTGTTAATATTAAACACATGATGATAGTTGAACGTACAATCGGAACGAATCTGTTAGTCCAATAGTACGTATATTAATTCTGATTTATAGGTAGGTTTTCACGATTCCAATTCTGACAAATGGAAAAAAA
The DNA here is from genome assembly GCA_000970635.1 of Eragrostis tef. Taxonomy (NCBI): domain Eukaryota; kingdom Viridiplantae; phylum Streptophyta; class Magnoliopsida; order Poales; family Poaceae; genus Eragrostis; species Eragrostis tef. The sequence continues at coordinate 147,720 of LAPY01000766.1, forward strand.
TGTGGATGTGCTCACTGATACAGTAGTACTTTTGAGGAAAACATTGTGATTTATCTGTGGTTGACTCAGAATGCATTTTATTTCTACTGATTACACCTTAATTAGACAATGTTTGGTTGGAGTAGCTGTAGTGCAATGAGAATGTAAGTGAATTCTAACAAACTAAAATGTGACAAGACATTAATTTCTCTTGGTTTTTTTAGTATTGGAAGTTTGATTGGTTTCCACCATGTTCCTATCCACTATGCCTGACCGATGGCTTGTGACATGTTTGGTGCAGATCGGCAGGTGCCTCTTGGAGTACAAGATGATGCCTTGTTGGTTTTTTTTTGGGAGTCTTGTGAATGGGCCACCATCTGTTCTCTATCGGTTTTGTTGTATAATGAGTAATTTTGAAAATGTTTATACATTGTTATACAGGAATGAGTTTTTTAAGCCAGTTATGAAAGAATGAGTATTGTTAGTAGGTGTATCAAAATGGACCAAGAAAAAGATGAGTACAACGCATGGGCCATCAAAAGAATATACCATGCTTGGGCCAATGCCAAACAAAATGGGTTGAGCCCAAACTGATTTGGAATTGTAATTGGTCAAGCTCAAATATAACTGAAGTTGCTAGTGGGCTTAGGGCAGAACGTAAGCAGGCCACAAATATTTTTATGACAAACAAGCAAATGATCATCACAAAGTTTATGACGAATATATATGTTTTCGTCACAGAACATGATTGTTAGTGTGACATAAGTTTCAATGTTTTCGTCACGCATCATAGGTGACGAACCATTTTTCATCACGGGAGCGTCACATATTTGGTATTGTGACATAAGTTTCAATTTTTATGACAAAATTTAAACGTCGCCTATCATTAGATTTCTTGTAATGATTGTTATCACCGCTGAATCCCTCTATAGAGTTATGCTCCAAAACCCTTTTGTTCTCGAAAGCCACTATTAAAATACCTTTTTTGTATATGACAACCTGACAATACATGACTTTCATTTCTTATGTTCCTGCACAATGGTGTTTCCGAATTCGAGGATGCGTATGCTAGTTTAGCCTTTTTGACCATTTCTGTTGCGCATGAGATTATATTGACCGAACTGCTCTGCTAGCCACTGATCACTACTGTTTTCTTTAGAGTGATCACTACTGATATTTGTTATAGTAAAAACCAGGTGAACTGCTTGCTCGTTCACATTACCCCTAAAATCCAGCTATCCAAGTGAACTGCTTGCCTGATCATAACACAAAGAAACCCAAGTTTAGTCTCCTATGCAATCTACACGAAAACTATACAGCCAGCCATGGAACTGAGACCAATTCTTTACTGATAATGTTGCGAGTTCGACGTTTTCTTTTGTCTAAGAAACTGCATTTTTTAGCCATTTCTGCTGGCTAGCCAATTAATCGTAGCCCGCCTGGTTTGCCTACATGAGCAACTAGCATGCTATAGCACTGCTGACCACTGGTTAGCGTTTACTACTACTGGTTGCTCGTTGCGCTGACTACATGCATGCTACCTCTGTCTACTAGACACACATCGGTGCATAAAACTCCAGATCAAGCTCATCTGTGTACTAAACTAATTCACGGCCAGACCTCTAATGTTGCAAAACAAACTCGTGCACCGTGGTCGCCAAAACAGCTTAATCATTGCTTAAAACGCCACGCGCGCACTCGCGCCGGCGCCTACCTTGTTCTACAGGACGCCACGCTGCAGCTCGCGTCGCCGGGGGCCGGCCATGGCTTCCGATCCCGCTCTGTCCTGCGACGGCGTTCACGGGAGATTGGAGCAGGTCTGGGAAAACGCCGCCGCGTCGCTTGTGCAAAAAGGAGGAGGAGCTCGGGCGCAACAAAACGCTAGCTAGGAGCTAGCTAGCACGTCCAAAGGCAGCACTTATACTTTCCTTTGCATCATTTGCTCTCCTCGTCATCTTGATATATAGAATGATATGCTACATTGAGCGATATACTTTTTCAATCATTGAAATGATCACATCTGAAACCGTTTTCAAGAACTGAAGAGTCGTTTTGAAAAAGCTACCTAATTTATCTTTGTTCAGTTGTAATTTATCGGAAATAAATTGGGTGAGGACCGTCCGCAGAGGGCAGGTTTGCGGACCCCATCCCGATTGATGCCGCATGGAGATGGGACAGACGAGTAGACTGGCTCGGATGGCTTCTCCCACGAACGAAATCAGGTCGGCTCGAAGCAATGCGTGACCATCTGCCGAGCAAAGCCGAGGATGTCAAAGGAGGAAAATAGCCTCTGAACAAATCCACAATCGATCCATATCTTCGCCGGCAGCACTCTCCCATGCAGCGGCGACAGCGGCCTAAACGCTGGCGTCCTCCTCACATGTTCGCGGTTCTCGATGTTGGCTTCTTCCTCCCCTAAGACGTGTTGGTCGCGCTGCATGCGCAGGCAGTCCACACGGAATAGTGACGTCGACTAGTCAGTTGCCGCCGTCGGATGCTCGCAGCACGTGGTTGCCGCCGTTGGGTGCTCGTTGCGCCTGCTGCTCGGCACCGCCGACGCGCTGCGGCAGCGCAATGTCAGCGCCGTTGTCGGCTGCTCACGCCGGAGCAGGGAGGCGCGCAGGCCGCCCACATCTCCGTCCGCCGCGTAGGCCGCGACTGGAGCCACGGTCGTCAGAATCGTTTTGCAGCCTGATTAATCCCGAGCCGAGAAGCTGCGAGCCGAGCTGATTTCGTGCGTGAAGCCATCCGAGCCAACCTGCTTCACCGTTCGATCTCCACATGGCAGCAATCGGGATGGGATCCACAAACCTGCAGTGTGCGGACGGTTCGCATCTAATTTGTTTCCAATTTATCAAGAAGGTTCTTACGATTTCACCGAATACGTGGTTTGTACTGAATATTTTTCTGTTTTCCTGCTGTCGTTTGATGAAGAAATAACACCCTAGGTGGAGCAAAAACACTAAACGTTGACTTCTTAGTTAATTAGTTTTTATCACCTTTTTTGAACCATTAAAAATGATGAATGGAATCGAATCAATTTTATATGTTCATTTCTTGCTTTATTTCGTCGTGCTTGGGTAATCGTCCGACTTGGGTTGTCTTAAGCTATAATGGCCCTAGTCTTGCAAGGAGCGGTGCTCCGCCACTGGTTGCATCCAAACAAACGCAACATACAACTATACAAGGATGTGCCAAGTGAGTATGAAGTGTTCCCAGCGGTCGCCACGTTCCGATGCTCATGCTTCCATTGGGTAGACATGTAACATAAAGAATTGTTTGAGAAGATCCAACAAAAATATGAATTATTCAGTGCCCTCCAAAGTTCAAGAAGAAAAATAATGTTGACTGGATATAAGAAAAAAATAGCATCCGTATAACGATGGCCTATGGTCTGAAATGAAATGATTTTTTTTTTGAACTGGAACGAAATGAATTGGCAGATATAATCGCAACTATATTTATTCATTCAGGCCGGGCCCGAAAGCGAGGCACTGTGTCCTAGCCCATCAGTGGCCCAATAGCCAACTGTGTCTTTCCTCTTGTTCCGCAGACCGAAGCTGAGCGCAGGCAGAAGGAAAGCAGAGGCGAGAGGAGCAGCCGGCTGCCGGCGGCGGAAGATGTCGTACTTGCTGCAATCGTTTTGCAGCCTGATTAATCCCGAGCCGAGAAGCTGCGAGCCGAGCTGATTTCGTGCGTGAAGCCATCCGAGCCAACCTGCTTCACCGTTCGATCTCCACATGGCAGCAATCGGGATGGGATCCACAAACCTGCAGTGTGCGGACGGTTCGCATCTAATTTGTTTCCAATTTATCAAGAAGGTTCTTACGATTTCACCGAATACGTGGTTTGTACTGAATATTTTTCTGTTTTCCTGCTGTCGTTTGATGAAGAAATAACACCCTAGGTGGAGCAAAAACACTAAACGTTGACTTCTTAGTTAATTAGTTTTTATCACCTTTTTTGAACCATTAAAAATGATGAATGGAATCGAATCAATTTTATATGTTCATTTCTTGCTTTATTTCGTCGTGCTTGGGTAATCGTCCGACTTGGGTTGTCTTAAGCTATAATGGCCCTAGTCTTGCAAGGAGCGGTGCTCCGCCACTGGTTGCATCCAAACAAACGCAACATACAACTATACAAGGATGTGCCAAGTGAGTATGAAGTGTTCCCAGCGGTCGCCACGTTCCGATGCTCATGCTTCCATTGGGTAGACATGTAACATAAAGAATTGTTTGAGAAGATCCAACAAAAATATGAATTATTCAGTGCCCTCCAAAGTTCAAGAAGAAAAATAATGTTGACTGGATATAAGAAAAAAATAGCATCCGTATAACGATGGCCTATGGTCTGAAATGAAATGATTTTTTTTTTGAACTGGAACGAAATGAATTGGCAGATATAATCGCAACTATATTTATTCATTCAGGCCGGGCCCGAAAGCGAGGCACTGTGTCCTAGCCCATCAGTGGCCCAATAGCCAACTGTGTCTTTCCTCTTGTTCCGCAGACCGAAGCTGAGCGCAGGCAGAAGGAAAGCAGAGGCGAGAGGAGCAGCCGGCTGCCGGCGGCGGAAGATGTCGTACTTGCTGCCGCATCTGCACTCCGGTTGGGCGGTGGACCAGGCCATCCTCGCGGAGGAGGAGCGCCTCGTCATCATCCGCTTCGGCCATGATTGGGACGAGACCTGCATGCAGGTACCGACAACCTAACCCTAGCTTTTACCGATCCTTTTGATTGATCTGTGGCAGGAGGATTTGCTTGCGTAAGATTTCGATTCCTGCATGTTTATGGATCCTGCGCCGTTCTTTGGATGGTTCGAGCCGTCGATTGGGGGTGCGGATTATGAATTTCTGGAGGCCGGAGGGTATGGGGAATTCGAGGAAATTGGGGCAAGGATTTTGGACGCTGCAGTAAGTTAGTTGTGTTTAGAAAAATAGATTCAGGGGTTCTGATTACGGAGGCATACTTGATTTTCCGCTATAATTTCTGTTGATCCGTGCATCCTCATTGTAATAAGTTAGCATGAGTCGGGTTTGTCAGAGTAATTCTTGTATGCCAAGTCCACTGTAGCAGTTTCTTTATTCTGGGTAATGTGCATCGTTCGGTTAGCAGAGAGGGCGGTATGTGTTTGTAGCTCGAGGTGTGCGCATGTTCCTCGCCACAGCGGGTCTTTAGGGAGTGCATTGTGCTGCGTGCCTTGACGTGCGGATAGCACACAAAGTAGAGGCATGTTCTGGTGTGGGTGGCATCAATGGCCACGACACCACCTGGAACACGTGTCATGCCTTTCCGCATGTCAAGGCATGCCACACAGTGCACTGCCTAAAGACCCACTCGGTGGGAACATGCACACCTCAATCTACAAACACGTATAGCCAACTAACTGAACCATGCACATGACCCAAAACAAGCTAACATCTAAAGCAAACTAACTATGCACAAAAAATATTCTCACATGTTTAGGTTATAATATTTGGCCGGTTGAAAATTTTTGGGGAACTACTAATATGCTCTGTAAACTTGCCATTTTGTAGGCACATCACTAGCTCCCTGCCTGGTTTGTATCTATTAAGGCCTAGGTGACACTGTCTTTGGCTTTTCTATCGTGTCAGGGGATAGACTGTTGGTTCAAAGTTGGAACCATAGTATTTCCAGTAAGTTAGGAATCAGGACAAAACAAACTTTTATTCCAAAGGGACTTAAATGAACTAAGTTACTATATGAAATTAAAGCAAGTGCCAGTTGTGAAGTACTTTCTTCTGTGTTACGAGTCGGAGTAATTGTCCTGTGGTTGCTTTCCTGCTTGCCAGATCCTGTCTTTTTGGCTTAGGTATGTGGATGTTGAATTTACTGCAGTAGCCAAGAATCCTTTAAATTATTGCAGTATGTGTTGTAAGAGACAATACAGACTAGCTAGGTGGTTTCAGTGGCATTGAATTCATATTCTGCAATTCTGTTTACTTATGCATACGAGAATTAGGCTTTCGGTATGTGTATGCTGGAATTATTGCAGTGGTCAAGAATCCTTAAAGTTGTGTTGATCTTTGTTGTGGAGATCATACTAACTAGGCGGGGTTTAGGGGTGTTGAGTCCATATTCTTCAATTTTGCTCTTGCATCTAGAATTATGATCATGTAGTTTGATTATTTAGGTCTGTGGTGGTTGGTCCTTATGTTTAGTGACTGCATTGTAGCCTTCTTACTGTTGTTTTTTCTTATATCATATACAGTATTTGGTTAATTAATTGGTTTATTTTTGGAAAAAGAGAATTAGTGGCATCAATGGCCACGACACCACCTGGAACACGTGTCATGCCTTTCCGCATGTCAAGGCATGCCACACAGTGCACTGCCTAAAGACCCACTCGGTGGGAACATGCACACCTCAATCTACAAACACGTATAGCCAACTAACTGAACCATGCACATGACCCAAAACAAGCTAACATCTAAAGCAAACTAACTATGCACAAAAAATATTCTCACATGTTTAGGTTATAATATTTGGCCGGTTGAAAATTTTTGGGGAACTACTAATATGCTCTGTAAACTTGCCATTTTGTAGGCACATCACTAGCTCCCTGCCTGGTTTGTATCTATTAAGGCCTAGGTGACACTGTCTTTGGCTTTTCTATCGTGTCAGGGGATAGACTGTTGGTTCAAAGTTGGAACCATAGTATTTCCAGTAAGTTAGGAATCAGGACAAAACAAACTTTTATTCCAAAGGGACTTAAATGAACTAAGTTACTATATGAAATTAAAGCAAGTGCCAGTTGTGAAGTACTTTCTTCTGTGTTACGAGTCGGAGTAATTGTCCTGTGGTTGCTTTCCTGCTTGCCAGATCCTGTCTTTTTGGCTTAGGTATGTGGATGTTGAATTTACTGCAGTAGCCAAGAATCCTTTAAATTATTGCAGTATGTGTTGTAAGAGACAATACAGACTAGCTAGGTGGTTTCAGTGGCATTGAATTCATATTCTGCAATTCTGTTTACTTATGCATACGAGAATTAGGCTTTCGGTATGTGTATGCTGGAATTATTGCAGTGGTCAAGAATCCTTAAAGTTGTGTTGATCTTTGTTGTGGAGATCATACTAACTAGGCGGGGTTTAGGGGTGTTGAGTCCATATTCTTCAATTTTGCTCTTGCATCTAGAATTATGATCATGTAGTTTGATTATTTAGGTCTGTGGTGGTTGGTCCTTATGTTTAGTGACTGCATTGTAGCCTTCTTACTGTTGTTTTTTCTTATATCATATACAGTATTTGGTTAATTAATTGGTTTATTTTTGGAAAAAGAGAATTACCTAAATATATTAAGAAAGAAAAGTTACAGATATTTAAAAAAGAAAATTGAGTTTATTTTGTCAAAAAGGGGAAAAGACTCCCATAAAATTTCAGTTACAGGTTAATCCTGAGAAGTAAAAGTTTCTAGAATTATCAAACTGCATCCACCCCCAAATTTAACACTTGCATGAGTGATTGTTTCGTGGGGGTTGAAGACTCGCATGTTGCATTATTTCGATGATTCCCATCAAGTGAATAGAAGAATGCTGAATCTTCTTTCCTTTTCATGTTTTGTGGCTCCTTCCTTAATCCGGCTTAAATATTCCTCTTTAGTGAACTGCCTGATCGTTAGAGTTAGCATTGTTGTTATTATGGGGAAATAGGCAACACTGCTACATACAGCTTCAATGCTTCGGCATGAAATTGATTGTCTCCATTTCACAATAACAGAGACTGCATGTAGGATTGTGTTGCCCAATTTTCTTGGCTAAGATACCAGCTCTGTTGACCTTATTGTGCAGGCAAAGCTTTAATCTGCATTCTTGTTCAGTTGAAGCAGTCCAGATTGTGGAGGTTCAGGACTTCCTTGGAACTGGATATTATAATATGATTTTGCTGAGTACACTCTATCAAGGCTCCATTTCCATAGTATCCTATCGGAGAATCAGTTTAAATTTGGAACAGCTGAACATGATGTTTCCTTCTCCAAGATAGTGAACCTGTTCACTTAAGTCAGAAAGCTCAATGGCAACTTAAATGCTTGATCTCAATGAAATTTTAGTCAAGTACTAGCGATTAGGTCTCTGCTTCCATGCTTAGAAAAACATTTTCATGTCTCATGCCTTTATTTATTTTGTTTTATTTTTGTTAGATTATTTGAACTTGGTCTTTTGATTTGGTCTTTCACTAATTTATCATTGTTATATATGAATTCATTCTGGCTCACTCTTGTTTATGTTTAGATGGATGAAGTGCTGGCAGCAGTAGCTGAGACCATAAAGAACTTTGCAGTTATCTACCTTGTTGACATCACCGAGGTTCCTGATTTCAACACCATGTACGAGCTGTACGATCCGTCGACAGTGATGTTCTTCTTCCGGAACAAGCACATCATGATTGATCTTGGGACAGGAAACAATAACAAAATCAACTGGGCATTGAAGGACAAGCAAGAGTTCATTGACATTGTGGAGACTGTGTACAGGGGTGCCAGGAAAGGTCGTGGTCTGGTGATTGCTCCAAAGGATTATTCCACCAAATACCGTTACTAAGGCATTGTGTTGGCTGCTTCTGCTGTTCCCATGTCTGGCCTGGCATGGGCGAACACTCACACAAGGGATCTTGACTTGGCGAGTGTTGCTTAACTGTATCGTGCATGTCAAAAACTTGTAAATTTCTAACTGTTAGATGATTGTTTGACCATCCAAACATGATTTGTGTTGTCTATTAGTTTGACTTTATCACCATAATGGAGAAGATTACAGTTTGGTGCAGGTGAGAATGGCCGAACCAATAGCTTTCGTTGCAATTGTTTGAGTATTCGTTCCTCAGACCGGAAAGTTCATTATCGTACTGTTTTTGCTAGTGTCTGCCTATATTTCAATTCAGAATTTTCTGAAGTTGCTCAACTCAGATTTTTCAAGCATTGTTTTCAACTGAAGTTTCAGTGGTATCATTTTCAAAACATCCAATAATATGATTTTGCTGAGTACACTCTATCAAGGCTCCATTTCCATAGTATCCTATCGGAGAATCAGTTTAAATTTGGAACAGCTGAACATGATGTTTCCTTCTCCAAGATAGTGAACCTGTTCACTTAAGTCAGAAAGCTCAATGGCAACTTAAATGCTTGATCTCAATGAAATTTTAGTCAAGTACTAGCGATTAGGTCTCTGCTTCCATGCTTAGAAAAACATTTTCATGTCTCATGCCTTTATTTATTTTGTTTTATTTTTGTTAGATTATTTGAACTTGGTCTTTTGATTTGGTCTTTCACTAATTTATCATTGTTATATATGAATTCATTCTGGCTCACTCTTGTTTATGTTTAGATGGATGAAGTGCTGGCAGCAGTAGCTGAGACCATAAAGAACTTTGCAGTTATCTACCTTGTTGACATCACCGAGGTTCCTGATTTCAACACCATGTACGAGCTGTACGATCCGTCGACAGTGATGTTCTTCTTCCGGAACAAGCACATCATGATTGATCTTGGGACAGGAAACAATAACAAAATCAACTGGGCATTGAAGGACAAGCAAGAGTTCATTGACATTGTGGAGACTGTGTACAGGGGTGCCAGGAAAGGTCGTGGTCTGGTGATTGCTCCAAAGGATTATTCCACCAAATACCGTTACTAAGGCATTGTGTTGGCTGCTTCTGCTGTTCCCATGTCTGGCCTGGCATGGGCGAACACTCACACAAGGGATCTTGACTTGGCGAGTGTTGCTTAACTGTATCGTGCATGTCAAAAACTTGTAAATTTCTAACTGTTAGATGATTGTTTGACCATCCAAACATGATTTGTGTTGTCTATTAGTTTGACTTTATCACCATAATGGAGAAGATTACAGTTTGGTGCAGGTGAGAATGGCCGAACCAATAGCTTTCGTTGCAATTGTTTGAGTATTCGTTCCTCAGACCGGAAAGTTCATTATCGTACTGTTTTTGCTAGTGTCTGCCTATATTTCAATTCAGAATTTTCTGAAGTTGCTCAACTCAGATTTTTCAAGCATTGTTTTCAACTGAAGTTTCAGTGGTATCATTTTCAAAACATCCAATAAAAACTGCCTGGTTTGTGCACTCGAATCTTGTCACACGATATTGCAGATCATTGAAACGGACATCCCTCTGACTTGAGGCTTACTCAAAGCAAGCTAAAGGGCACATTAACAGGATCCAATTGTCCAACAACTGCACGTGCGAGTGCAAGGAAAATAACATGACTGTATCTGAAGTACCATCATCAAACGCCATGTTTCACTTCTCTTTTCCATCATGCTGGCCCCGCTGGACGCCCGAGCCACTGCTTTCTTGCCCTCATCCTCAGCCGGCATCCCGTCGACTGCGGTACAGAAAAAAGTTAAGCGGTATATAAAATAGGAGGAAGACGGGTGACACCATCACGTGATCGCCACCTCACATCGCCGGCGTCAGCTTCAGCGATGGTCTAATGGAGACCCAAGGCATTCATGTCCGAGCGATCTGCTCAGCTGGATAAGGGAATTTGAGCCTAGTGTGAACATGATCAAAAGAAGGGCGTGCAATAAACAGAAGAATCTTGCTGCGAGGAGCGCAATAGAGTGGAGAAAACGCAGGAATGGGGAAAGGAACTGGACATGATCAGAAGGAGGGCGTGCAAGAAGCAGAAGGTGGGCAGTGGTGGCCGGTGGCACACGGAAACTGGAGCGGCCGCGCGTGCTGGACACAGACATGTGGGACAACGTACCCTTTTCATACAGGTTTGAGATTGAGTTTTGGAGCTATATGCTGAGTGCTTTTAGTTGTAATCTCTTTGTTTTACAGAGTGCTTGTAACATGAGGATGTACTTCGCTACAGATTAATATAATTCTTCTTTCATCTAAAAAAAAGAGTTTTTGGATTCTTGGCCAGTTGATGCGCTTTCTCTATTGGGAAATATGTATATATAAAAGAATTCCTATTTATCTCATGCTGATTTAATGGGCTTGATTTGTCGAATTTCTTGCCATATGCATGATTAAATTGGAGATTAGTGTGGGCATTCTTCTATGAAAAGTTGGCTGTTGCTATCTTTTTGGGCAATTGCTACAACCCGGATGAGCTATATTCAAGTAGCATTGGTTGGAAAGGTTGTTGGAATTGCATGTGGCAAGCCACATCGCTAGACATCACCATGATACTATATCATACTCTCCATGATACTATATCATACTCTGACACGATTGGCGTTTTAGTATAGGTCGTGATCAACGGAGACGGCTCCAAAGTGATTGAGTGGTGGCAGCAGTGGAGGCAAGCGACAGCCGACGCCGGGAAAGAAGGGATGGCAGCCGGGGACCTGAGAATGGATATAGTTGGGGATGAATGGATATCGCGATGGGTGGGAACCTGAGAAATTCAAAGGACACAATTTTTGTGTTGTGCGAAGGTTGATCAGGGACGCAACTTTGTAAAAAAATCAAAGGGGCATGGTAAAATAATATTATTTTTGTCGCTTATTTTTCTATTTAGATGGCAAATTCTCAAGATTAATGTGAATTGAGCCTAGGGTATAGTGGCATCAACCACAAATTCAAACTTGGTAGGGAATTGTGGCCGAGAGCAATACATACCAATGGTACCATAATAGTCATAACATGAGGGTGGCCAAGGTCAGGGGTGAATACTCGTGGATTCATAACATAAACATGATCATAGGTACCACAGAATTTAGACATGTTTATTCATGCTGAGTGACCTTCAAATGACCACGGGCAAACCAGAGATAACAGAAAGGATTATATTACGAGAGAACATGTCAAGTCATCTCAACGCTGAATCAAAGTATGCTAATGATGCCTTAACGGATCTGGATCGTCATTTAAATTCACATGAGCCAAAAGTGCAAAGGAATTTACATCACACGATCTGCCAGATCTTTATGCTGGCAATTCAACACGGGCTACAAGTTAGAACTGGCTCAAGATACCAAAGTAACCATAGATAAATACGCCAACCTGGTGGTAGTGAATTTTAACCTTGCATTTCCTTAACATGAGAGACATCACCCATTTTTAGTTGTAATCTCTTTGTTTTACAGAGTGCTTGTAACATGAGGATGTACTTCGCTACAGATTAATATAATTCTTCTTTCATCTAAAAAAAAGAGTTTTTGGATTCTTGGCCAGTTGATGCGCTTTCTCTATTGGGAAATATGTATATATAAAAGAATTCCTATTTATCTCATGCTGATTTAATGGGCTTGATTTGTCGAATTTCTTGCCATATGCATGATTAAATTGGAGATTAGTGTGGGCATTCTTCTATGAAAAGTTGGCTGTTGCTATCTTTTTGGGCAATTGCTACAACCCGGATGAGCTATATTCAAGTAGCATTGGTTGGAAAGGTTGTTGGAATTGCATGTGGCAAGCCACATCGCTAGACATCACCATGATACTATATCATACTCTCCATGATACTATATCATACTCTGACACGATTGGCGTTTTAGTATAGGTCGTGATCAACGGAGACGGCTCCAAAGTGATTGAGTGGTGGCAGCAGTGGAGGCAAGCGACAGCCGACGCCGGGAAAGAAGGGATGGCAGCCGGGGACCTGAGAATGGATATAGTTGGGGATGAATGGATATCGCGATGGGTGGGAACCTGAGAAATTCAAAGGACACAATTTTTGTGTTGTGCGAAGGTTGATCAGGGACGCAACTTTGTAAAAAAATCAAAGGGGCATGGTAAAATAATATTATTTTTGTCGCTTATTTTTCTATTTAGATGGCAAATTCTCAAGATTAATGTGAATTGAGCCTAGGGTATAGTGGCATCAACCACAAATTCAAACTTGGTAGGGAATTGTGGCCGAGAGCAATACATACCAATGGTACCATAATAGTCATAACATGAGGGTGGCCAAGGTCAGGGGTGAATACTCGTGGATTCATAACATAAACATGATCATAGGTACCACAGAATTTAGACATGTTTATTCATGCTGAGTGACCTTCAAATGACCACGGGCAAACCAGAGATAACAGAAAGGATTATATTACGAGAGAACATGTCAAGTCATCTCAACGCTGAATCAAAGTATGCTAATGATGCCTTAACGGATCTGGATCGTCATTTAAATTCACATGAGCCAAAAGTGCAAAGGAATTTACATCACACGATCTGCCAGATCTTTATGCTGGCAATTCAACACGGGCTACAAGTTAGAACTGGCTCAAGATACCAAAGTAACCATAGATAAATACGCCAACCTGGTGGTAGTGAATTTTAACCTTGCATTTCCTTAACATGAGAGACATCACCCATTGACAACCAAATCTTCCCGCAACCTCTAGTCAGCAGCTGAAGGCTGTACAAAAGTGAAAAGGAACAAGTTGTTAACAGTTAGTTGTTATCCTACAAAAATAGAGAACCCAGTTATTTAACAATAATCTAAAGTGCAGGAAGAGCCAGTCCAGTCAACCAACAATAAGCTTAATCAGATTAACATATATAGTTCGTCTGCTTTGTTCTCTAGGCATGGTGACTAAAACCATTTGTGCTTCCAACGACATTACATTTTGACATTATAGGTTGGGTAAGTGTCATGCAATTGTAAAGCAAAGAAAAACTGAGATAAAATAAGAAAAAGTAAAAAGAATTTGACATATTAGTACATACTGATACAGATGCTGTATAGACATTCCCTAGAAATAAAGAGGACTGATGAATGCAACTATACTATGGATAGGTGCCATGCTAATATCTGTAATAATAAAGATATATAAAGAGCATGAGGCACGTTCCAAAAAAAAGGGGAGGGGGGAGGGAATGAGGCACGAACAATCAGAAAAGGTATTGAAATGTGTGCAGTTAATTTGTCTGAAGAATGGATGAAGGCTGATTCGATCAAAAGGGTAGGTCACTTACAATACCTAATGAACCATCATGAAAAAGAGAAGTGACGAGATAAAAGGTCAATGCATTGATTTACTAACAGTGCAGATATATGAGATAATATTCAGAAGTTCTGAATCAGCAAGCTGACAGAAAGCTGACTGAAAAGCACAGTCGATTCCAAACTAAATAACAAGTCAAACAATCAGCACTATTCCAGAAGTCAACAAATATATTCAATGTAGTGCAACTATATACTCACTTAACTCTATGCACTTATGTGCTGGCAAATCATTTATACAGTAAAGGGTTTTCATTTTTTTCATTTCTTGATTACTTGGTGTTCTAGGTCATAGCATTCAGAAACTTTTCTAACGAACCATTCACTTCTTCCTTTCGTTCATGCAAATGAAGGTTAAAGAAATGTCAGGAATGCTGAAAACAAGGAGAACTCATGTTAACTTAGTTATGTTAAACGTACACAGGAACTTCAGAACTTTGAAAACTCTCGTCAACAACTTTACACTTGATCTCGACTATCTCAAGGTGCTCTGAAATTGCAGTGGATCGTTTCCTCGAGCTGAATGTTCCTTTCATTTCCATTTTATGTTCAGGCCCCTGCAGTGAACACATGCGAAAGACGGCATATTTCCAATATCAACCAGGAGTGTACTAATTCTAAAATTCAGCAATTGAAAAATTACGAAGTGTGTACCTTAGAAAAGAGCTGAAGGGTTAGCTTCTCAAGAACCGGTGAGTGTACAAGAATACAAGCCAAGGCACGTTGATCATCAGGCACACACCAGTAATCATTGAGCAACAGAGTCTTTAACATGCTAAAGGTAGGGCACCATCTCAAATCCCTTTTAAAAATAAACTGGACAAATTACAAGCCAAAAGATGAGACAATCCTTGCAGTGGAAGTTTAAGTTGGTGGCAATGGATACAAAAAGCTAACGCTTATCTAAGCAACATCTGTTAGTCTCCAACAATGATATAGATAACTCAGCAGAAATAATGGACTTACACATAAAGTTACAGTTGTACTCAGGTAAGGTGTAAACATACCATTTGGGGTGTAGAGATCAACACCAATTTCCTTGCTTTTGATAAACCTTTTAGAAGCACAGAACTGCCATTGTCAATACCACCACTGTAACAATACTCACAATTGCAATCCTGGCCAGCATCACAGTTTATTGCACCGGTCGCAACAATCATTTACTCGGATAAATGCTTCCAATAGTGATGGCATGCTCTCAAGGAAAGGAGTCCTGCCCCAACAAACTTCCAGATGCAATGAAACCAGATTTGGGGCATAAATTCGAAGGCGGGAATTCTCAGAGAAAGGAGAGCCAGAGATGCAGAGACATTTTAGGGAATCAGACGAGATCTTTATGGTCCGTAATAAGAGGCAGTACTTAAAGTTGAGATGTTCCAGCGCTGGACAACTAGAGAAGTCAAGGAAACTGTCGTTACACCATACTAAGTGAAGCTCTAGCGTTGTGACGTGTTGGGAAACGAGAGGCAGATCATCTAGCGGGAGACAGGAATAATTGGAGTGGAGTGCGAGCACCCGAACTTTGCATGCTACAGCATGTCGGAACCAGAAGTTCACGCTGTCAGTGCAGTCCTCGTCCTCATCTTCAAAGTCACCGATCCTAAGCTCGCACCTTTTGAGTGGTGAAGCTCCGCGCAGGAGGAGGAGATGGTCTACGAAACTCCGGATCGTAGCCATGGACACCGGTTCATTGTCGCGGAGGCAGTCAATACGCAGGCTGGGGCTGACTTCCAGAGGTGGCGCCAACGCCGGGCCAGCACAGACGTCCGCACGGCCTCCTCTGCCGGCAGGAACGACAGCACATTGTGCAGGAGCGAGTCCGGCAGAGCATCAAGACGGCCGACGCCGCTGGTCTCCGCAGGCGCTCCCTCGTCTTCTTTTCCCCTCTTTTGGGCAGGCATTCCGTCGAACATGATGCACGCGGGAGCTGAGCCTGCAGGTAAAGATCCGTCATCAGAACGAAGGTTTAGGGAGTGGTAGGTACGGGAAGGAGAAGGAGACTTAAAACGATGGCAACCTCACCTCACCGCCTCACCGGCGGAGAGCTGCAGTGGCTTCCTCCAAGGCAAGGACCGAGAGCTGCAGTGGCTTCCTCCAAGGCAAGGACCGCGAATCTTCGATGACGCAAGGATCGCTCCTCCGCGCAAGAAGTCGTTGCGGAGAAGTGACCCCGTGCAGCTGAGGAACAAGGTGCGGGATCTACAACAATCAGCACGATCTCCAGTAAATCAGCTCGCGGCGAGCGGAGCCAAGCAGAGGTGGGATTCCGTTCTAGTCTGGCGCGCGAACACATAAGATTTTAAGTTCGCAGTCGTGGGAAATGGACACCTTTTTTGTTTTGAAAATGGACACTTGGGTCCCACAATTTCCTTCTTCCGTTCGGGCTGACAGCAACACGACTGTCTTCCGCCTCAGCTGTTCTCACCTGAAACCAAAACAGAAAAAACAAACAAACCGAAACAATAATGAAATTGCCCTAAGAAAACAAGAATGAAATTGAATAAATCAAACTGAAATAAATCGAGTTAACGTTTCAACTCGAATTAGTCGAATTCAAAAAGTTTCAAATTGAATGCAAAAGTTCTAACTCGAAATATAACTAAAAATGTTTCAACTCGGATTTCAGAAGTTTCAACTCGATTTGGACGACCTCGATTCGAATAATAATTTAGCTAAAAATTTCATGAGATGGGAATCTGTATCAAAGAGAGGAAGAAATGGCTTCTCTACTTGAGAATATTATTGCCATGAGGATCTTTGGAGATCCAGGCAGAAGGCATTTCAAGTAACTAAAAAAAGAGAGGTAGGGTTAGGGTTTGGCTTACTCGTCTCCGGCGGGAGTGGCTCCGGCAGCATAAATATTGGGCCGGTGGCGAAGCACGGGCTTGAATGGCGTGGCGCGGGAGCGCAGGAGGTGACGCGCGGCGGCCGTGCCGGAGGCAGAGCGAGGTGAGCAGCGAGAGCTCCACCTATTCTCGATTGGATCTGGGGAGGGGAAAGGAGAATGAATCCCGTGTGGACTCTACAGAGTAAAACAGGAAGGGACATGGCCAAACTTTATATACCACGCGCATGGTTTGGGCCTGATTAAAGCATCAGCGTCGGCCCATCAAAACGACTTCGTCTTTCTTTGTCTTCCTTCTCCGCCTCGTTTGCATGGCCACCCAAGCCCCACGCCGCTCTGCTCGCCGAGCACTACCCCCACGTGCTTGTGCCCCCTTGCTCGCTGAGCGCCGCTCAACCTGATCGCCACTCCGCGTGTCTCCCTTGCTTGTCGCTCGCTGACCCCGCTCTGCCGCCACACCGCCATGACCTCCAGTTCCTAAGAACAATTCATTTCTTCTCCTGAACAATTGATTTCTTTCCTGGAACAATTCATTTTATCGCCCAGAACAAGTTGTTTCTTTGCATGGAACGATCCTTTTCTTTGCTTGGAACAATCCATTTCTTTAATTGGGACAATTCGTGGTGGTGCGATGGGGGCGGGACGCGGCGCGCGGGCACGAGGCTTCGTGGGCTGGGCTGAGAGGAGGAAGAGCCACTTAAACACCACACGCGATTGCTTTAGCATGGGCGGAGTCGAAAGCGCCGGACGGAAGGAAAGGGGCATAACGCTTGCGCCCGCGTCTTTTAAAGGATTAAAGGATTTTTGTCACACGGGACGTAATTTGGTCGGCCTTACTGACGCTTGACGTGGCCAAGAGCTTAGCTTAAATATATTCTAAATTCTTTGATTTTAGCTAGTCTTTAAAATAAAACACACCTAAAAAAGATGGAGTAACCCAACAGACTCTCTAAACTACTAAGGGCCCGCGAGAAGAGGAATAGAGAGTCAATGTGCCTAGCTAAATAAAGCTAGCCAGAAAAGTGAAATGAAGAGTTAGCTATTTTGAAGATGAATTTAGAGAGACTGCTGGAGAGCTATTTACAATAGTACTAGTCATATTTAGAGAGAAAATATGTTTTGGCCAGCCTGTTGGAGTTGCTCTAAAAGCCGAATTGATACATAGAGATTATTAGCTTTGTTTGGATTTCTTATGAGCATTCCTTCTTCATGTTTTCCCAATCAACCTTTTTTTGTTATTTTCACCGATGATGCTGCTTGCGTTGCAGAGAACTCAGATTGTTATGATCTAATTTATTTGTACCCATGCTCATTTATTCTAGGATACAGGAATACAAAAATGTGACGGATATAAAGTATCAAGATATTAAAATGGATTATCCAAAGATCAAATTAGGATTATCTGACAATATTAGCCAGCCGAAAAATATAATTCTTTTTTTAGAAAAGAGAATTCCATTATTATTAAAACATATTACATCTCCTTATTACACAAGCCACCCAAACAACACCTACTCTATTGATAGGAGACAATAAACCTTGAAAAAAACCGCAATTTCAATCATCTAGGGTCACCATCATAAACGGTATACTAGAGATGACATCTTCGATCTGTGTGAACATGACAATCGTCTCACCATCCTCCACAATCATCTGCATCTTCGACGGAGGCAAACTGAAACGCAACCTTTTCGTAAAAGAGAGGGAGAGTGACTTTCCACACACAAATAATATGAATTTGCCGTTGACCTCGTCGCCTCCATCAAATTCATCATGGAAAAACACAAATCCGACCAACATCCAGAAGGATGTCAGCAGAAACAAAGTTCTCACTAGCCCATAACCATGAGCACAAAGAACCACAACAACACAAAAGAGGGGCTGGAGTACTTTATTCTCCATTGATCATAAAACCTTTGACTCATTACCAACGATGAGCCACATTGTCCTCCAATGCTCCATGCCGATAAACATGGCAACACTGCTACCACTTTCGTCGACCAGACAAGTAAAAAGAACCCCAAGCCTAACAACTGCAGTAACCGCCACCTAGAGCGACCAAGACCTAGGAACGAACAGGGTGAACATCGTAAATAAAGCTAGCCAGAAAAGTGAAATGAAGAGTTAGCTATTTTGAAGATGAATTTAGAGAGACTGCTGGAGAGCTATTTACAATAGTACTAGTCATATTTAGAGAGAAAATATGTTTTGGCCAGCCTGTTGGAGTTGCTCTAAAAGCCGAATTGATACATAGAGATTATTAGCTTTGTTTGGATTTCTTATGAGCATTCCTTCTTCATGTTTTCCCAATCAACCTTTTTTTGTTATTTTCACCGATGATGCTGCTTGCGTTGCAGAGAACTCAGATTGTTATGATCTAATTTATTTGTACCCATGCTCATTTATTCTAGGATACAGGAATACAAAAATGTGACGGATATAAAGTATCAAGATATTAAAATGGATTATCCAAAGATCAAATTAGGATTATCTGACAATATTAGCCAGCCGAAAAATATAATTCTTTTTTTAGAAAAGAGAATTCCATTATTATTAAAACATATTACATCTCCTTATTACACAAGCCACCCAAACAACACCTACTCTATTGATAGGAGACAATAAACCTTGAAAAAAACCGCAATTTCAATCATCTAGGGTCACCATCATAAACGGTATACTAGAGATGACATCTTCGATCTGTGTGAACATGACAATCGTCTCACCATCCTCCACAATCATCTGCATCTTCGACGGAGGCAAACTGAAACGCAACCTTTTCGTAAAAGAGAGGGAGAGTGACTTTCCACACACAAATAATATGAATTTGCCGTTGACCTCGTCGCCTCCATCAAATTCATCATGGAAAAACACAAATCCGACCAACATCCAGAAGGATGTCAGCAGAAACAAAGTTCTCACTAGCCCATAACCATGAGCACAAAGAACCACAACAACACAAAAGAGGGGCTGGAGTACTTTATTCTCCATTGATCATAAAACCTTTGACTCATTACCAACGATGAGCCACATTGTCCTCCAATGCTCCATGCCGATAAACATGGCAACACTGCTACCACTTTCGTCGACCAGACAAGTAAAAAGAACCCCAAGCCTAACAACTGCAGTAACCGCCACCTAGAGCGACCAAGACCTAGGAACGAACAGGGTGAACATCGGGTGACGGGCCTCCCTCCACAACCGACAATGATGCTGCTGGAGATGAGGTGGTCGGCCAATCTTCCTCTGGAGCTGCTGTCGTGGTCTCTTCTTTTTTCTTGCGAACTCGTGTGACGTCCTTGCTTCTTGTGCACATATACTTCTAGCTACCGATGATGAGGCTTGACCACGGCGTAATGGCAAATGCTCATGATGATGAGGCTTGGAGGATCATGAAATTTATAATAATTAATAATATTATGGGAAAAATAAATACCTAGCGAGGATGATGCTTTACCATGGCATATTGACAAGACTGGAAATGAGAATAAAGAGGAATCGGAGTTTGCTTGAGAACTTTTATGTTTTCTACATGCTTAATTACTTGATACTTTAAACCGAGAGCTTGTAGTTTGGATCTTCTTGGTTATTGTATATATGGTTGCTGCTAGCTATTCTACATACTTTGATGAATTATTGTTTGACATATAATTCTCTATGGATATGTATTATAGCCAACATTGGAAGTCTCGCTTCCGGTCCTAATTTGTCCCGTTTTCATGATCCAGACAAATCTATACCTCTATCCGCATATTATATATCTAGTCTGCTTCGAATCTGATAAAGAAAGGGGCATTCACGTTTCCACCCCTTGGTTTGCATCTCAATTGTAATTTTATCCCTCGTTTTTTCAACTTTGCGATTTTACCTCTGGTTTTTTAAATTGAAGGAAAAACTTACCTCTATGGTTGCGATTTTACCCCTGGATTTCAAGCAAAGCAGGGGTTAAATCGCAACCATAGGGGTAAGTTTTTCGTTCAGTTTCAAAAACCAGGGGTAAAATTGCAAAGTTGAAAAACGAGGGGTAAAATCGCAATTGGCTTCAAAACCAGGGGTAAAAACACGAAATTTCCATAAAGAAAAGTAGATTAGGATACGTAGAAGGTATTAGTCACCAGCTTTGAATCAATCCATTTTCATCCCTGTTAAATATCTTTTCACTTGGAATATCAGTAGGGGTGGACATTGGGTCATACCCGAAATTTTGGTCTGATTTTTGTGGTTATCAAAAATTGCTACCTAAAATGACAATAAATCTTTAGATACCCAACAACTTTAAGTTGCTAAATTTCAGTGGTCTCTAGTTAGACCCAAACTACCCAATATTAACACGAATTTGCAGAAAAAAATAAAATCAACTTTATTATATCCACAAAACGCTATGCAATCAATTTGATTAAGGAAAAACGAATATGTGAATGAGTAACAGATGCTACGTGACCATGGCCTGAGTCCATGTGCTAGGCCCAACACCTATCAATGATAATTCAATTATTTAGGTAGTTTGGGTACCAAGAGTACTATCTATTTTTTCTTAAAAAAAAGTTATCTAAACTAATAAGAGACGAATGGTGTACATATTGTTGGCTTATCTAAATATTGTCTATCCAACCTCATAACCACCCTTGATCTACAGCTTGATCACCACTTTCACTCTTGGATTTTAAGTAAGGTAGGACCATTATAGAGAATGCGACAACTTGCGACACGATTATAACAGAGAAAGTTTAACATTTGAGGGGAAAAATAATATTTTTCTCACCCGCACCAGCCTACCCGTCCACAGCACCCACGGCGACCCCAGCACCAAAATTATATGTTTCCTACTCCCTCTGTCCCAGAATAATTGTCATTCTGCCGTTCTACCAGATTCACTGAACATTCTCTGAACCTAAACAACCTGTCTGTCCAGGTTCACTGAACATTCTATAAATCTAGACACTCCAGAATACTCCCAGAACGACAATTAATCTGGGACGGAGGGAGTATTGTGCAGCGTTCCCTTCCCTTTTTTGTTTAAACCAGCCTTACCTTTCCTTTTTTTTAGACGATACTTCTCTTTCCTTTTTTGTTTAAACGAGTCTTACCTTTCCTTTTTTTAACCTTTCCTTCCGTGAGAAAATCTCTCCAGGAAAATCTCTGTTTCCTTTTCTCACGACCTCCCCTCCAAAGTTTCCTATACCAAACGAAATTTGAAACATACGTGATGCCTCTCTGTCTAACGCTTCTCCTAGCTCCCAGCCAGGTCGAGGGTCCACGCCGGACGATCGTCTCCATCAACATCGGACGGCAATGTCCATCCGCCATCGATCCCTGACCACGCCGGTCACCACGCCGGCGATCCGTGACCACCGTATTATCTAAGTTGTCGCATCGCCGTCGATCCCTGGTCATCAACGCCTCTGATTCTTGTTACCTCTGAATCTTGGTGATCAAGGAACCCATCCGCGGCGATCGAGCTCTTGGTGGCCACTGATCCTCAACGCCTTGATTCCTGCGCATCGACACAATCATCTCCGCTTCGAGGCGCACGGTTTTTATCTCCCTAAATTCCCATCATTCGTTGAGTGAGCATCATTCGTTGTTTGGTTCTCCAATTTACACGATGGAATCATCAATCTTAGGTTGATTTTGCGGTTAAGATGGCCTTAGATACTACCCTATGCGATCTCACAAACGTTGCTCCAGATAGTGAGTAATCAATTTGTCGACCTGATTTCAATTGTATTTTGTGTCTAATTTTGTTTTACTCTGACGCTGAAACCAAATTTGTTTTGAAGGTGATGACGATGATGTACTGATATCACGGGAACGCGCTCTGAACAGAGGAAGAGTGAAACGGTTCCACGAGAAACACCGTGCATCGATTTCATCTTCGGGTACATATGTTTCAGGAACCAACAGTTGCAATACCCCTTTCGTCTGTCCTGGTACGGACAGCGATAACAATTTTATCTACGGCCATCATAACTTTTGAAATTTAGTCTCAAACTATAGTGACTTTTTATTCACAAGGCGGCAAGGAAAATTCACCTGTTGATGTGCTTATAGACCGTTCTGAATTACCTGTTAGAAACAATGATGCAGGTGAGCTCCTGATTGACGTGAATTGTTTCCAATATACCATGCTCTATTTTTATACCAGCGCCAGAGCTCCATGTTGCAGGAGGTACACGAATGAGTCCCAGCTCTGGATCAATCTCTTGCAATTTTCCTTTTTTGCATGCCATAGGTATATGACATTTGTATACAGATCCGATTAGCATTAGGCATTCGAAATTGTGGATTGAACAGATTTCTCATAGGTTCATTAACACACGATGATTACCTGTGTATTGATCTCATATATTGGGTGATGCTAATTTGCTCCCCCTTTTTGCTATTGATTTTCCATAGGCCGCATGTAGTGGCTCATATTCTTGTCAGCCTTCCTTCATCTAAAAGGATAAGAGAACATGCACCACATGCAACTTCCACGCTGATCTGCCTTCCACGAAGGACACTTTAAGTACA